>BMAO01013217.1:0-19626 GCA_019973975.1 Trichonephila clavata | reverse complement strand
GCTACAAACGCTCGTATCAATTTCTTTTATATTTAATTTATCCAAATTTCGCTCTCTATGGATATAATTGACAAGTCCGATAATCTCTATCTTGCACCATGGTAGATCGTGTGCAGTTTTTTTTAATAATTTTAATTTTGAAAAACTTTGTTCTCTCGAGTAGCCACCGAAACTGGCAGGATTAAAGCTATTACAATATTTCGATGTGTATCGGTAAGATTGTTTTCATAATATAATTTAAAACATCAATAGGCGACATATTTTCTCTTGTAAAACCTCGCAAAGACTTTATTTCTTCGAACAAATTTAATCTATCAATGTCCTTTTCGTTAATATTTTTAACATCCGTTAATTTTTGTTCTAATTCTTTACAGTGGTTTAAAATTTCATTGTCACTCCAATTTTTTTAATTAGGTGTATAGTATACTACCTTGAAGTAATTGTAATCTTCTTTTAATTGACTGAATCTTTCAGAAATTGAAGAAATAGCAGTGTTTAATGTTATAAATGTAAATTTCAACCTTAAAATTTTTGTCTTAGATTGTTGATTGGTTCTTCGGGTTGCTCATCTTGAGTCAGTTTCTTTTTAAACCTGTTTCAACTTTGTGGAAAATCAGAAAAGACAGCCGTATGAAAGGGTCTAGGGAACCCATGGCTGAATTGTCTTACCATATGCAAAAATACGAATAAATAATGCAATTAACCACACGAAAAGAAGAAAATAAAAAATAGCAAAATGCATGTCCTTTTAAAGCTTTTGAAAATATATTTAAGTTGAGAATACAATAATAATTTGAATGGCGACTTTTGGTTGCCACATTTAAAAAATGTATGTATGTTATCATTGAAAAAAAGAGCAAACTAAATAACGACGTTGAGAATATTTGCGGATACAAAACATTCCCAATTCCTGTTACATGTTAAAAATTCTTAGATTTTTAACACGTTCCGTACGGTAGCGATAACTCCACACGGAATATGTTTTTATTGTTCGTATCGGCAATCAAATTTTGTTTTACACAAACGAAAATAACTCGCAGAAAGAGGAAAACAGAAGTGAAATAAAATTAAAATATAAAATAATATTAAAATCTCATTTTATTCCTTACATAATATAAAACATGCAAAACTGCAAGCGTATAATTAACAACTTTTATTTAAGTAACATTAAATTAATAAACTATAACTTATAAATTTTGGCACCCCCCCCGTCCCAGGCACCCTTGTGCGGAGAACAATTTTGCCACCCCACGCGGTGGCCCTAGTTTAACTATAAAATAATAATAATAATTAAAGAGCAGCAGCAGAAAAAAACCCATGCTCAGTTTATGTAGTTTATAATAAGGTACTTGGAAAAAAAATTTAAAGAAAAAGAGACATATTTAAAAATGTTTAAAGTAGTTCAAAAATTTTAATTTTACAAATATTTTGCAACAAATTTAAAATGTTTTGTATATAATTTTATTAAAATATTAACTTTATAAAATACAATTAAAACCAAATATCAAATATTAAAATTTAAAAAAAATTGAAAATGGTACCAAATCTCCTTAAAACATTTTTCCACTCTTAAATTGAATAAAAAAAATATTTTTGAGCACAATCAACCCTTTTAGTGTGAAATGTTTATTAATTTCAATTTTTTCATTACTAAAACCATATCTACTTTGTTATGTTTTGAGTTTTTTGAACTCTCATAATTACTTAATTACGATTGATTTCAAGCCCAATTTTTTTTAAAAAAATAGTGTATATAACTTAGAAACTTTTTCATTAATTTTTTCTGTAGAGGAAACGCCACGGCCAAAACTTTCGGGTTGCAATGAGAAGCAATACTTGAAACAGATGGAATACTACTGAAAACGATGTATCTAAAACCCAGCCCTTCACTGATACTGCAATAAGATTTCCAAATACAAGTATTATGATTATAAGTATTGCAGATAAAACTGAAGATTCCCAACACATTTGCCAAACTTCATTGTAATAAACATATAATAGTACTATATTAAAATATGATTTCTTGTTGGGCGATTTTAAAACTTTTGCAAAACTTCCGATTTAAAAATATAAAAAATTAAATTTTATGTACAAACATGGTGGTTTTTAGCTTAAGTTAGCATCATTATTATGTAGTGTATATAAGTGATTTGTGTTTCAAAACTTTTGTGAAATTATTTTGTTAAGAGGCTTACCTGTCGTATAAACAAACGCTATCAATATTATGCAAAAGTATTTTTCGAATTAAAAAAAATGTTTTAAGTCATAATTAATTGAAGTACTGTTTGATATAGAACATAAGTTGAAAAATAACATAATAAAAATTAGAGCTTTACAGGCATTTCTGATTTTTGTTTTATGCCTTTATAAACGTTAAATGAGTGTTCCCAGGACTTTTAATCTTAAAGATGTAAGTGTTTTCTAATCTCTAAGGCTTTTTTTTTCAGCTCAAGATACAGTCGAAATTTTTTGTAGTACTATCAAACGTATGTTTTATAACAGCTAGTATGGACTTGTCTGGGATCTATAGTATTGTTTTAAAAAATGCTAAGTTTAATACTTAGAAAACTTTCGTGTTTTTTTTTCAGATTTAGCTAGAAAAATAATTATTAAAAATCAACAATTTAACATATTTTCAAATCCATACTAACTTTTGTTTGCAATAATCTACAAAATATAAATCACTTAAAATGACTAAAAATTTTAAATTTGAGCATTTAATAATAGTTTGCAAAAACTTCAAAATTCTTAATTTTTGAAAATTATTAAATAATGGCTGGTCAAACAGAATTTTTCCTGGCAGAATCAACTGACTATAAAAGATAAATTATTTTTATTGTTAATATCCCCAAAAAACATTTTTTGAAAAAGGTTCCTTAGCCTTAAAAGTAAAATGTTTGTTAGATTGCATTGATGCTTGAGCAAATAAAATCATCAAATTTTAAGCTTTATTATTTAAACACAAAGACCATCATGAATAACTCTCCAAAGTAACTTAACTTGTATTTCTGCTCAAACATTCCTTATAGCTTCCTTTAAAAAGTTTTAAAAGTTTATAGAATAGTTTTAAGATAAAATTTCATATTGGTATGACGAATATTTCGAAAAAACAAATTTCATGCAGCTGTATTGATACTTTTCGTTAAACTTCCAATAAATTTTATTTTTATGAGCAGTGACAAGTTTTAATGTGTAAAAGTAGTTTCAGTAAGCAGAGAATGAAGCGCTTTAATTTTTTTTAAATAAACAGTTTTTCGTTCATCTAACAAATGTAATGAAAAACATTATTGTAAAGTATTCATTAAAATCAAAATAACTCTAATTTAGTTCTAATTCATTACATACATTTTGAATCTACTGATTAATAATAATTAACATTGTTTCAGGAAAATAAATGTTAAATCAAAAATAGGTACGTAGATAACGATAGATTAATAGATAGTTTCAAATGACAAGCTTAATTCTTAAAAAATGTCTAAAGTGAAGTATTCCTCATCTGAAATTAAAAAATTCGTATTTAATTTGGGATAAAATTTTCTTCGTTTAAAGAAAAATGTTTTATTAAAAAATATTACATTAATTAATAATAATCAATTTTCAAAATTCCATTAAAGCTATAATAGAAGTAAATAGATATGAACAGTTTAATGTACACCATAAATAAAAAGGTACAAAAGGTACCTCGCCAGAATTTCAGTTTATCAATGATTCCCCGTCTTAGATTCTCAAGCAGATTGAAATAACAATGTAGAGAAACATAACATAAATGAATACAAACAATAACAAATCAAAACAGGAAAGAAGAAAAGCAATAAGCAATTAGAGAACATGTCGTTCTTTTTAATAGTTCTCAAAAATATCCTTAGTTAAAAAACATGAATATATAAAATTAAGGAAGAAATGCTCAACCACATTCTTCAATAGCTCTTTTTTACAAACTAAGAACATTTAGATCTAAAAAGCGAGCAAAAATTCGATTTCTAATTAAAAGTTTGATTGGTTCCACACTTTCGCAAACATTCCATCGTCGCTATCAAAAAAAATTTTTTCAAAAGAATCATATATTTCCAAGACAAAAAATTTCAATTAAAGGATTTTGCTTTGGATGCGGTTTTCTTGCTACTTAATTAAGCCACAGATATAGAGGATTTTTTAAGCTTACTCTGATAGCCTTTCTTTTTATTAATGAAGTTACGTTTTACGCTTTCGAACACTTCATTAATCATAACTTGGTGAAATATTAGGAAGCATTTTTGTTTACACAAGAATTCAAAATTTCATGTTATAGGTTAGAAAAAATTACATTTTTGGCAAAAATTTTGTTAATGATTAAAGACTCTTTGAATGAAAAAATATATTTACGAAACATATATTTATAAGTTCATTGGAATTTTCGAAATTAACATTTAATTGTGAGTATTAATAACAGAAAATAGAAAATGAAAACTATTAAATATTTGTATTAACCTTCTACTGCCATGCCCATGATTAAAATGTCATGCCCGAGAATATCTCGGGCTTGAAACTTGCTCTATAAATATGTAGTTGGTAGAGAAATAGTAATTATTGTAGTTAGTTTGTAGTGGAATATATTATATTCTTTAGAACTTTGAATTCAAGTTAGTAAGAGCTTTTTACGTAAATTTGATGATGCAGCTTCTGGAAAAAAAATCCTGGCAGATCACCTCTAGTAGATAACGCAGTCCGTCTGTCAACAACAATTTATATCCCATATTCCTCCTATTGTATAGTTAAGAAATATTGAGAAAAAAAATTCTCACAGCTATATTTTAGCCCCTTGAAGGAAGGAGGACGGAGGAGAACAAGATATAACTTTAAACTGTGCAATCTTTATCGGCAATCACAAATAACACAAATCTTCCGTAGTAATAGATTAAGGTGGCTTGGTCATATTTGGAGAAGCTCAGAATGTAACTCCACCAAGAACTTGACGTTTAAAAAACCTGAGAGAACCGAGCTAAAGGGAGACATCAACTGGATAGTTAGATGACGTCGAGAAGGACCTAATTTATTTTGAAAATTAAAAATTAGACAAGAATCGCTAAGAATAGAGGCCCTGGAAGGAGAGTGTTGTTGTGGCAACTAAGGCCTGTATATGACTGTTGTGCTGTTCATGAAGAAGTAGGTTCTTCCTATTCCCCTGCAAAAGGTGAGCCTACAGGACTTTGCAAAGATTGTTGTTTAAAAAAGGATGCGAATGGAAAAAAATTATAACAAAGGATTCTGGTGTAATGATTACGAAGCTGGTTTGTGTTTGGAAAAGTATTCAAAGTTATACCACACAAAATTGAATTACGAAACCCCTAATAGGTGTATTAAATTTTATTTCTTTTTCTTTTTTTTTAGAAAACAATGATCTACTAGAAACGAACTTTACCACTGCCACGCTGTGTGGCGGTCACCTGAAGCAACACGTAGTCGCTACAAAGCCTTAAAAACTTTTAAGCATGTATTTAAAAATATCATTTTTAACTGCTAAGTATACTTTTTTGTGTGTGCTAAGCATATATTTTTGCAAAAAAAAAAAGATGATAATTTATGTAACCAAATAATCCTCAAAATAACTTGACCGATGGAAAACATGACTAGTGAAGCTGAAAAGCTTCTGATATATTAATCTGAAATAACACAGTATCTTCAAAAATTATTATAATAATTTTCAAATCAACTTAATAATATTAAGAGATTCAGAGTTTTTAAAAGTACTAATTATTTAGTTATCCAATTTCTACTATTAGTTTACACTCTCCTTATATATACATATACATAAATTAATAAAATATGAAAGCCTATAACACACAAATATTCTTTGAGTAAATTAACATAAAATATGATAAATGTATTTTTCTATTATTCAGCTAGTATTGTATGAAATATTTTTCATAATAACTCTTTTTATAAGCAAATTAAAGGATTGCCACAAGGTGGGCCTGCTAGTAACAGTTTAGCTAATATTTATTTGCACTTCTATGAAAATGATGGTATTAGTTACTTTTCTTAGATACATAGATGATCTAATTAAGTAATTTAGTAGATTTTGATCCCAGCTTTAATTATTATCCCCAATATTTGAAATTATTAAAAATTAACAACAATAATGAGTCAGCAAACTTTTTGGACCTTCAATTAAACGTTAAGAATAATTTGCTAATAAGTAACCTTTTTTGAGAGATAAAAGAGACTCTTTTGATATTAACATTATAAAAATGCCAATTTTTCTTTGTAGATTTAAGTAGGAATTGACATATTTTTTTTTTAATATTATTTGTCTTTTTTTAAGTAACAGCTTCCCATACTTACAATCAAATATATAGACGTTATTTATTATACAATAATAGAGAATAGTCTCTAAAAATAACATTTTCTTAATTACCTAGAACTGGTTGTAGAGTACAAGAGGCGAGCCTAACATTACTTATACATTCAATGATTTATCAGCAGACGTATTCTCAACCCTAAAATCTGTAGACATCTACACCAGTGGTTAACTAACGAAACATCTTTTTAGAGATCCGTCATAAATCGTGAACAAACGATACGGACTCGAGATATTGAGCAAACTATACTAGATCTAATACAGGAGAGTTCAAAATCGAGTACGCGAGCTGTACTGCAGTTTATGGATCAGCATCTGCTGCAGCATTTGGAGGTCTCTGACGGAGCAACGTACATGTATGTACACGTGATGTGGATGGAAGACCCTGAAAACTTTGGTTCCACACATATGCTGGCGTAGTACAAAACAGGCCTAGGATCTTCAAGAATGTTCAGGCTTCTTTGCATAGTACACCACAAAACATAGTACATTTCCTTCCCAATACTTTTCATGTACACTAATGCATAAACATTTTATTTCCAACCCAATATTTTTATGTTCTTCCATGTCGTCTACGTATATCTCACTCCTTCTAAATCTGGCAACCTATCAGGATCAGAACCCACCGGATCTGGCAACCTATGGCACGCACGCGTTCATATGAAAGAAATTCCTCATATGAAAGAAATTTCGAGTCAATAAAAAAATTGTTTATCAACTGAATGCTCGGAATCGTGTAAAATTGAAAGTCACTAATTAAACCCCTTATTTTGCGATGTGAAAATAGAGCGTTGCAAGTACTAGGTTTGAATTAAGATTTTTATTTACCTTTTTATTTAACTCTAACGAAAGGGAAGTACTTATACTTTATGCTATATATTTCATATTTTAATAAATATGTTTAAAAAACATAATATAAGTATTTTTTAAATTTTTGTTGAAGAAATACTGTAAAATCCGGTGTATAGCCAGCACCTGCGTATAACGAGCACCTATACTTTCAAGCTGCATTTTTTTTAATTTTAAGGTACATTCCTCACCCGCTTTTTTACAAAGAAACTAGAAATGTAAGTGTGAAATACTTTCATATTTTGAAGGCATTTATACGAAGTATTATCCCAAGATTGTGAAGAAATAGTATACTCCTACAACTACAACCCATTAAGTTCATTAAGAATGTCATTTTTTTTTAATTGAAGTATATTTTGATGTACGTAGAAGCCTAATTTTTCATACTCATTTCTTTTTTTTTTCTTAATTTTTAAAGCTATGATTTTTATACCGGGCGTTTAACGTACACCCATAAATTTTGATCTTATTTTTTATTTTAAACTAGGGTACTTTCGCTGGGTATTTCATGATGTTTTATAAATATATCTGTTTATATTCTGACAGAGAGACAAAAATTTTAAAAATTGGTTTTTTGTTATGAGTACCGTATATACTTTTAGTGCATTAAGTAAAAAGCTGCTAATTTGAAATTACAAACAGACACTTCAATTTTATTTATTTGTATAGATATAGATTGGGATTATAATAACTATTGTTTAAATGTGACTAAAAATGTAAATAAAAAAATTTTAAAAATAGATTAAAACTAACCGTAAAACTTATCAATTTTTTGTTTCTTGCATTGCTTTTTACTTATGAAGCCTTGATTTATTATTTTTAAAAGTGCATCCGAAACAGCCGATGCTCTACTTAACTGAACACTGAGATAACTATCATAAAAAAAATTATGGCACGTGTCAGCGTATTATCATGTGCGCGTAACACTGTTATGTCTCATGAAGAGCATCGGTCGCCAGTAACCAAAACAAAGACTTCATTAGCTCAGCTTGGCGTTCATCTTGGCATTCAGTTTCACGTTCACCCGTATAGTTTCCGTTCCCGTAAGAATACGGGAATAAAATATAGCCTATGTTACTCCCCGTTAATGTAGCTTTCCATTAGTGAAAGAATTTTTAAAATCGCACCAGCCGTTTCCGAGATTAGCCGGAACAAACAGACAGACAGACAAAAATTTTAAAAATTGGTTTTTTGTTATGAGTACCGTATATACGTTTAGTGCATTAAGTAAAAAGCTGCTAATTTGAAATTACAAACAGACACTTCAATTTTATTTATTTGTATAGAAGTTCGTGTTTTATATATCCCGGATTTTACACTAGTAATATTTTATTCCGTTTATATATTTTTCATTTCCGAAATATATTTAAATTGGGAAAAATTAATTGATGATAAAATTGTAAATCTGTATTATTGACCTCTATTCTCTTACTGTGCATGCATTTAGCGGGAATAGAACTGTTTCAAAAATATCCTACTGAGGGGAAGCTGAATCATATTTATAGACTGGTTTGGCGTGAAACAGCTAAAAGGCTACCGATCCCTGTTCTAAATATTTCTAACTCTGGTTATGAAGTATCCTGCGCATGAATAATTTAAAGATATAACTTAACTTGATGATTAAAAACACTTTAAAAAGTATTACCAAAAAATACATTATTATAAGGCATTTGAAAAAAGTAAATTTATGATACTTCCATGCTATAATTAACAAATGACATTTAAATTAATCTCAGAGCTGAACTAAGAGAAAGTCCTTTAGTGTTTTATCGACACTTGTATGTTTTACTTGTATTCAACGTTCCTTTTTAAGAAAAAGAACAAACCGTAAATCTTTTTTTTTCCCCTTAAGATTTCATTTTTGAGTTTATTAACTAGTTTGTGACAAAAAGAGCACATAACGACATGAATTTAATAAGTTAAACACATATTAATAAAGCCCTGTTATTTTTTTAATTTTAATGGATAATACCTAAATTAAAGTTGTGAATTTTATTTATTAAAAATTGCATAGATAATCTAGAAAATGATTATACTTTCCCATGTTTATTTTTTGTAAACTCAAAATCAGCAATAGAAATAAATTTTCAACTTCAGTCACCATAGCGCTCTCCTTCTCTCTGTAAGGATTTCCAAATTAAAAAAGTAAATGAGACAGATTTATTTTTTAATCACGTACGTGTGCAAAAAATAACTGAACATTCGTATACCATCTTTTGTTATACATTGGCACAAATATTCGCATATAACTTAAATGTTTTTTTTTGCATAAATTTATTTTTTTCTTTACAATAAAATGATAATTATTCTTAAATATTTTCTGCTAAAAATATGTATCTCTTTATATCAATGATACTCAACATGCGACCCACGGGCCATATGTGGCCCTCTGGCCTTTTCTGAGTGGCCCAGTCAGGCTCCATTGCATCCCAGTTACTGGAGAAAAATTTACTAAAAATTTAGCGGGAAATTCTATCAATCTAGCAATCGAATATATCAATTTTGAAGTCAATTTGTTTTTGTTTTTTTTGTAATAGTAGAATGTAAGCAAGAGGCTTGGACATAGATGAAAGAAAAGAAATTACCCCATAACTTAGTAAAACATGTATTAAAATAAATATTGTTATGTGTATGTTTTTGATTGAAAAGTTAATATGGCATTAAAATAAAGCTAAAAATGAGTTTAAATATTTTTTGTCAATTTTGCTTTATCCAATGCTGCGTTGGTTTTATAGTTTGTTTGTTTCATTACCGCAGGGTGCGGCCAGCGGGAAACGTCTGCCATGTGTATGAGGACCAGCGATTAAAAAGGTTGAGTACCTCTGCGCTTTATATAATTATCATAAATAAAATCTAACATTAGAAATTCGAATAATAATAAAACTCCATTCACCATATTTCGTTCGACAAACGTATCGTATTCCTTTAGAATGATACTAATCAAATTATATTACCCTTCACGAAACACTTAGAAAAGTAAAGTAAGAAAACGAAGAATCAACTCACAAAGTAAATAGAATAAAACTAACTGAACCATAAAAAAGCAAAGAAAAGAAAACACAAAGTCGCTTTAAGTTAATTGCGTATAAAAGCTGTTATCTAAAGTTTTATCATTGTTTGGAGATCATAAAAATAGTTCACTTATACCTTGTACTTGAGAAACGAGGGACTTTCTTTTTAAGGTAAGAAAACATTCTTACTCGGATTTCTGAGAGAGAAGCTATTATCATTTCTAATCTTTAAAAATCGGTGTATTATCATTTGTCTTACACACTCTAATGCCAAACGATTTAAAAGAAAATGAGTTCATCATTACTTACAGAGAGAAAAATATTTCGCTGTCTGCAAATGACAAGAATTTTCTTCGGAAGTCAGTTGTTAATCGTTTTAAGAATAATTATAAAGAATATCATTTAACTTGAAGGAACATAATAAACGAACCTTTGTGTTTAATTTTCATTCTTCTAGTGGTTTTCTTTAAGCAAAACGGTAATCGTGTTAATGCACGATTTTCTACCCCTTCATTTAGAAAATAGTAATTTAAATATTTGAAGATTCTGTGAAAATCCATGAATTTTGTGCAGTATATTTCAGAGGTTTAAATAGAGTACTAGGATGTAATTGCATTTTTATGAATGCAATTTTTCTTTCAGCGTTGTTATTTTTAATGCAAGATCGTTTTCGTCATGTTTGCATTATTACAATCATATAGTAAAAATTAATATGAATGAGCTTTTAAAATGCAAATTACACTCTTTTAGAGTAGAAAATAACTTTCAGGAAAACCATTAAAAAGCAATCATTTTCATTAAATTAAATTTTGATAATTTATAATCAAAAGAATATGTTTAATGTATAGTTTCCATTGTATTTCAATATATATTCGTTTTACTGTTGCTTAAAATAAAATCCTCTTTTAGAATTTAAAAAAAATTAACACATTAAATATAATTCTTTCTTTATTTAAATTCAAAAACAGAGGTTATTTCTTCAATATTTTTAATCTTTATGATAGATCTGTATTTAAAAAAAACCATTGTGCTTCAAAAACTGAAATATATTCTTCCAAACTCTTTCTTTTTGACTATCAAATCCGCCAACTCTTACACCAAACTATATACAAAAAATATTTTTAAAAATTAAGAATAACTTTTTCAAATGATATTTCTTTCATTAATATTTTTCTGAACAATTTTTCGTGAATTTTCGAGAAAAAAAAACGTTCCTAAAGAATGATTTGTTCGTAAAGAAATCGAATTTATGTTTTAAAGAAGGAAAACATAGATTTCCAACATAGAGCATGACATCACGTGTCGAAATACTCCTCAAAATATCCGAAGCGGTTCACTTTTTGTTCCTCCGTAAAGAAGTAAAAGCTTACTGATTGTATAGTTAAAAATGTGTCAAAAATCCACCAAATTATAATGCTTTCGTCCCGTTCTTTTAAAAGAAAGTGCAATATCCATTCAACGTAGCATATAAATTCCATATTTTGGATCGATGTAGTTTTAGATACAATGAAATGCGTATGAACTGAAAATGCTTAAGACGAAATATTGGTTAACACGAAATACACTCAAGTCCATAAATTAAGGATAATGAAGTTCCGGCAAAGAAAGAGACAGAAGCAATACAAATTTGACTTATTTGTGAAGACTATTTATTAAACAAAAGGTAAAGAGCAAAAAAGATGCTATATGTTTGACATAATTAATAAAAATTGCGATTTTTACTCCCTGGAGCAAATTTTAAAAAAGAACCTATTTACAAAAAACAGTATAACATGGTTAGTATGATGGTTAATACGGATTATGTCTCTCGGACGATGCAATACAGGCCTTACAACGCTTACGCATGCTGAGTATCAAATTGTCAATCTGATCTTGGGGAATATTACACCACTCATCAAGCAATGCCCTCCGAAGCTCCGGTAGATGGGTGGGAAGGGGTTGACGGGCTGCAATTCGTCGGCCAAGCATATCCCACACATGCTCTATTGGATTCAAGTCCGGTGAGTATGCTGGCCAATCCATACGGGTGATATCCTCCGATTGAAAGCATTCGTTTACAATGTTTGCACGGTGAGGACGGGCGTTGACATCCATAAACAGAAATTCGGCACCCATGGCGCCCCGAAACAAACGTACATGTTGTTCCAGAATGACATCCCGATAGGTGTGGCCTGTCATCGTTACACTCTGAACATGCAGGTCTGTTCTGGAACCAAGAATAATTCCTCGCCAAACGCGCCATCCTGCACCACCGTAACGGTGTCGTTCAATGGTGTTCTCTTGGTGGTAACGGGTACCTGGCGCTCTCCATAGGAAAGTCCGTCGAGAATCAGACTACAAACTGATCCTGGACTCGTCGGAAAACATCACACAAGACCACTGTTGCGATGTACACAATGCATGCTCTCTACTCCAGGTTAATCGCAGGCGACAGTGAGTTGCGGTAAGGGGAACACATCTGACAGGCCTACGAGCATATAGACCAATGTACCCTAAGCGTCTGTACACGGTCTGCTTGAAACTGTCGTACCGGTAGCTGAAGAGAGCTGACGAGACAGGTCTGATGCTATGCTCCGTCTGTCTCTTTTGGTAGGAACTGCCAAATACCGGTCCTCATTCGGCGTTGTAACTCGAGGGCGACCTGTGCTGTAACATCTACTCACATTACCATCATCTTGGAATCGTTGCCAAAGCCTGGAGATGACACTCTGGGCGATTCCAAGTTCCTCGGATACTTCTAGCTGTGTACGTCCCCATTCCAGCCGTCCGATAATTCTACCACGTAAAAAATCATCCAAATGCTTCCTTTGTGCCATAACTAAGCGGTTATCGCATTGAAAGGCTTTTAAAGCGCTTGTGAACAATTTTACTTCTTTACCACTATTCCTTATATACCCCTCTCTTACACTCTCGTCATTGTGACGTACTATCCGCGCCATCTGGTGGTTTCCTGTAATTTGCATATTCTTCTTCAAGATGTGTGTGATAATTCTACAGGTGAAATTTTTATTTTAGAGTACAATTTCTGTGTGATTTTGAATTATCCTTAATTTATGGTTATGAGTGTAACACAATGATTTTTACAAACTACTATGCATTTTTCTCATAACACGAAACTAAAATTGCTTAACACGAAAAGATTGTGCTCTTGATTTTTATTAAATACATTCATATATACAAATCTATGTAAATAAAATGTATAATAAACTTAATTTTGTTGAATATATATTATATATCCTTCAACACAAAAAAATATTTCAGCCCCCTCAGTTTGATGTTAAACGATTTTTACTGTATTGCGATATTTAAAACTTTTTTTAAAAAATCTGTAATCAATGTTTTAGTGCCATTTTTAAAATTTAAATAAATTTTGGCTAATTACATAATATGCGCGACACAAAGTCGGTCTTTTTTTCAAAAAAAAAAATAAATAAAATAAGGATCTGTTACATAATAGATTTGTAAAATTTGCAGTGATTGTAGCTGCTAGAGCTTTATGAGTTAGACATAAATATATACTATATATACTACATTAACTTTAGTACAAAAAAGACTATTTAAAATAGATAAATACAGCTTAGCTTTGTTTCATCTGTACAATATACAGATCCAAGTAAAATCCTAACATAGTCCACATCTTTAGCGATGACGAAAAAATAAATTATCCAAACTGTGTCGTTTGGACTTCAATCCAATACGATATTATTCCGTCAATTGGCAACAAATAAAGAACCATGCTAAAAATAGGATCTAAGCATACAAAATAATATACATCAGGTAGTCTCTAACTGGAAATGCAATTGAATAGCTAAGATCAAATATAAAGTTTAAAAAAAATATCTAAAACACATACCTCAAACTAATCTAACTTGAAGATGATCTGAAAAAAAGAATATTTTTCTCGTAATCGAAGTAAAAAGAATTTGAAGCATATGAAATTGGCCTAGATTTGATTAAACTATAATGAACAGTGCAAAGATATAAACTGAATAATAATATTAATATTATTTTGTTTAATATTATTTTGAGTTAAAAATTACTTAAAACACAAATAAACTAAAATACAAATTTAGCTTACGAATAGTGTAAAAAAATAAAGTTTGCTGAATATTCATCGAACTACATCCTAAACGGAGAGACAAAATTGTAAACACGTCGTGTTGCTAAGAAACTAAGAACCAAATCGTTGAAAGATTATTTTTAAAGATGATTTATTACAAAAGAAACTGCTGATTGGTAATTACCAATGCAGACATGGTACATTCCACGGGAGCTGGTAGCACTTGTTCGTGTGGAACCATATGTTTGGATACCAATTGCCACAATGCAAATTCATTAACCTGCGGTTTCACGATGCGAGATTGAATAGGGAATCTAATTTTGACGAAAGCATCTTTGCCAAACAGGCACTTAACACTAGGGATCTTTAACATGCAGCATAATCACGCGACAAGGACGCTGTTGATTTTTGCATCATGAAAATCCAACTTGGGCCAGGGTCAAACCCACAAATAAGGTCGTACAAGGCCAGCGCCTAACCAATTACGTTCCTAGGCGACAGAAAGTAAGAAAGAATAAATGTAAAGGTAAGTAAATATGATAGTAAAAATATATACACTGCTGTTTGTAAAAAAACTGAAGACCATGAAGGAATCGTCAGATGTAAATGAACTTTGCAATAAATATCAATTACAGGATATTACGTAAAATAGTAAAGTTTCAGAGCCACCGCGCATGCGTGGCATGCGCAACACTCTCTGAACTGATGTCGAAAGCGTATAAATAGAGGGCTGTAGCCCGGACGTTGAAAATAGTTAATGATTATTTGTTAGTGGCAAATGTTTAGTGAGACATAACTATGCCTCCACGACGAAATAATGAGAAATTCCAACAACTTACGGAGTTTGAACGGGGAAGGGTTATCGGGCTTCAAGAAAGAGGGTTTTCCTATCGAGTAATAAGAGCTCGTGCGCAACGCAACAGTTCCACAATGATGCGAGTTTGAAAGCAGGGGACCGACCAGCACCAAACAACTCAAAAAACTGGCAGTGGACGACGAAATATGACGTCACTGCAAGACGATCGGCACCAGTTCCGCAGGGTGGTAAATGACAATACAGCTTCCTCCAGGAAGTTGGCAGCACGGTGGTCTACTGCTACAGGTGTACAAATGTAGGCTTCGTCAATTTGTCGACGTCTGCTGCCCCGTGGATTATGTGCAAGGGTGCCTTTATACAGGTCCCCCCCCCTCCCTCATGGTAAACCTTCGACAGCTGCGTCTGCAATGGGCTCATGAGCACAGAGCCTGGCAAGCTGATTGGCACCAAGTTGTCTTCATTCAAGACATTCAAAATCTGTTTGACTCCATGCCACGTTGTATAGCAGCACTTATTGCAGCGCGTGGTGGCTACACCAAATACTGATTTCGGACACTTAATATTGCTTTGTTACTTTGAAAATTTCGTCATTTATTTGTACTAATACAAGTCGTTTGTGCATTAAATTTCATTGAATTCTTATGGTTCCTTCATGGTGTTGCATTTTTTACAAACAGCAGTAAAAAAGAATCGGTTCGAAATTAAATTTTAAAAATTCTAAAGCAAAATTCGAAAAATTGTCTTTGAGATGCAAATTGTCTCATGACCGATAGTTTCAACGTGACAAATTTTACATTTCTGTGTTTTCTCTTTTTTTATGCGACGTCGAAAAAACACTCGCACGCACATTTAGTATACATATAAACTCCGCATGTTATAAATATGACTAGTACCCGGAAATCATATTATAGGTATTTATTCGGAAAAATACAAGATCTCTTTATTTCTTTATGGATAAATTTGAAGCTTTAAACTTTTCCAAATATTTTTCATTCCATTATATTTTTTGACTCCCGTGACATATTTGAAATACTTTACCACAAATCTTGCATCTAGAGCAAATGGTTTAAAATGAAAAAAAAATATTGCTTTATGGCCGGGAAACTTAAATAACAAATAAGCCCGTTTTTCTTTTCAATTCTAATACTACTTCATTTATTACTCCGAATCTAACTCATTTTCATACAATGTATTTTAACTTCCCCAATACATGATTGTAGCCAAAGGCTAAGCGTTACATAACACACATATCTCGCTCCTTTGAGTCCGCTTGATCCCCATAAACACTGGTAACCATGGTTACGCTTTGATGGATGACGTAGATCTCGGGTGAGCAGTCAAGAAACGACAGAAGGATCATTAGAGCTTACTTGAAAAATATTTTTCGTTTAAAAACTGAAATGATTTACACTGCCATTTTTATTCTCTTTTGGATAGTAGTTTGGAAGTTTCCCAAAATCGCTTGTGCGTCGTCTAATTCGAAGATGCATTATTTTTTTTTATCCGGAGTTCTCTTCCTCCTTACATTTTTCAACGAAAATAGGAGAAAATAAATAGGTTTACTTTGGACGAAAAAAATTGGCTAAAATAAATAAACACATGTAAGATCTTTTTTTAACAATAATGGTCTAATATATGTCAGCTAGTATGTAATGGAAGGATTTTCCCGTAAATAACACTCCATGGAGAGCATCTTTAAAATTTACGCAAGCGCAAATGAAAATGAATTGCTCATTTAAATAAGAATGCTTACCAATAGTTAAATAAACAAAAAAAACAAAAAACCCTCAGCAACGGTACCTTTTAGAACAAAGATTATAAACTTTTTGGAAACGGAACAAAAAAGAAACAAAATAAATTGCTCTGGTAAACTAAATAAATTGTTTTAAAACACTAATTAGATTTATTTCTCTTGTCTTTACAAATAGTCAGTTTCCAATGTTATTTCTTTTTAAAAAAATTAATTGGTTTAAATAAGTCATTCTAAATGGTTTAAATAGTCATTTGAATGCTACAATGAACATTTTTTCTCAAAATTGTAACTAGTTTTTTGAAAATAAATTACTGCTTAAATTATTTGATAAATTTAAAGCTGCATTATGTAAAACATATAATTTTGATTTATTGAAGTTAAATTTGATAAATAGGATAATATAAATTTATTTAAGAAAAAAAGTTATAATAAAAATTAATCAAGTAATTAATTTGTAGTATTTGTGTCATACCATGGATAAATAGAAGAAATCTTAATACCTGAATAAGCTTTTGTATCCAGATTTATTTTTAAGAAATTCAAAAAGATTGTTAGTAAAATTTTAAAATATAATTAAGTCTCGAAAAATATTGGCAATCCCAAAAAGATTGTGAAACAAACCGGTGTCAGTACAAGTGTGATGAGATGAACTGTCTGTTCACTGACCAACAAAGCAATCTCAAATGTAAATTTGTTGTAGCAGAGAAATTAATCATTAAAAAGTACCCAAAATATTAAATTTTCATTGAATTGTAACAGAGCTTCGAAGCATGGATACACATGTTTCAATTTCAGGAGTAATCCAACCATTGGCTTATTTTAAGAATGACTTTATCGCGAGCTTCGCAAATTTCTATCCGCTTCACGTATTCTGATTAAAACAATATCTGATCTTCAATTACACCTTACAATCACAGCCATCTTTATTTCTACTGTCATTTCAGATATCTTTAAGGTAACTGGGACATGAAAAAACTTCAAATTTTGCATTCTATATTAAGACATGGAGAGGACTTTTTGCTGCATCTATAGAAGCATTATTTATTAGAGTTTGTTCAATAGAACACTAGAAAATAGAATTTTCAAGTTGTAAACAAGTATGATGTAACTATGATTCAGGTATACTTTCTTCAAAATATGTTTTGTATATCATATGTATTATAAAAGATTGACTTTTCTATATAAAGAATGTAATTTTTCTGTACTATGCATTGAAAAATGAAAACTCTACAGTTTTGTGCAAAAATTAAGGAAATTTAAATAAATAATTATAAATAAAAAAAAATTTGAAACGTTAATTATGCCCAGTTTTGTTTTTATAAATACTCAATTAAGTTCTTAAATTATATATCAAGAAGGTATAATACAAAGTGAATCTTGAGGGTTATCTTGAATTATAGTTACACAACTGTAAGATAGGCAGTTCGATTTTTATAACTGCTTATTGTTACCATTTGAATACTTATGAATAACTTTTTAAGCTTATAACTATTGTTTTCACTTTAAATTAAATAAATATTCATATGTATGAATGCAAAAACACAGCTTCTTTTGTTATAATTTTTAAAGACATAGTTACACATCAAATTAATTCTTTAAATTCATCAAAACATTTTCCTTGTGCATTTTTATAACAATAAAAATATGTGTAAGGAATGCTCTAATAATATCTTGTAATTATGGTGGTTAAGTAAACTATATTAAGACTTACAGAATTAAAACTTTGTTATTTTAAATGAAAAATACTGTGAATCGTTGATAATTGGTGTTGATGAAGTAGGGAAAGAGTAATCAAATAGACTTCTAAATAACCTAAAATTTAAAATTTACAATTTAAAAACTGAAAAATGATGCAGATGTAAAAAAAACTATTATATTACATCTCAGAGCGATACTGCACACGCGCATGATTCGTAGTCTGATATTCGTATCTATGAAAACAAGGTTGTTGTTGTGAAGAAGGAACGTAATATTTCGAAATGTTTTTAAATTGGGGAGTTTGTTGGTTACGTTGTATTTGTATATCATACTTGTTTTTACATATCATCATGATTTTATAAAAGAAAATGAAAACGAAGAAGAGATACTAACCAATTCAAATTTGATCAAGTTTATACTAAATTTTCGTAATTTTTTTACTCACAAACCTTATCCACATTCAAAAGAAATCGGTACAGTTACAGAAGATGATTTTGATACTATTGTCGATTGTGAAAGAATTGTATCTTGAACAAAAATTAAAATTAGCATAACTAAAAAATTTCACCAAACTGAAATACAGTACAGAAATCAGCTGTATCCAAACCCATCCGACAAGAAATTTATTTATTTGAAGATGAGAGATTTAGAGATAAATACTTGAAAAGTATATCGCGTATTGCTAACAAACAACAACTAGGGAAGGTGCTTAAAGACCATTTTACAGCTGGTAATCTTGTTCATAAGTACGTTCCAGGCTTAATTACTGTACAATTAATGCATTATGTTTTTAAAGATCACATTTCAAAAATTTGTAATAGTACCACAGACTGAATAGTGATATTTACACTTTTGTGATTTAAATTAAGATTAACTTTTTGTGATTTAGATTAAGATGTTCCTTTACTTTTTTGTGATTCTATATATATACTGTTATAATTTAATAATTACAAAAGGATTTTGTGCGATTTTTACACTCTCTAATAAAACTGGCAAATAAAACAAAGAAACGCCTGATTTTCTTTTTTTCCTTAAAACTTCTACTACCGCTATTAAAACCGATATCCCGGTATTCAGATCTAAAAAATACCGAATACCGGT
>BMAO01013216.1:0-89777 GCA_019973975.1 Trichonephila clavata | reverse complement strand
AGTTAAGTAGAAAGGAATAAAAGAAAGGGTGAAAACATAAACAATTTAGAACAACTTTTATAGAACAAATGGAATTCATTACACCGGATCTAAAACTATATCACACTTTACTTCAGATTTATTTTCAAAATTTTTTACATTAATCTTTTTTTTATTAATGTTTTCAATTTTCTTTTTTTTCATTTTGTTGTTTTGTTCACTTAAAGGAGATAATTTAATAAATAGTTTGAAAATAGTTAAATAAAAATGCCAACTCCAAAATTGTCTTAAGATTCTGAACAATTTGATTGTATTTTGTGCTATTATTCGTTTTTTAATTTTTATTTTCTCAATCCAAATAAGTCATCTATTGCTAAGTAAAAAAGCACATTGAATGATTTATGGAAGTTTGACTTTTATCCAATAAGAACTTTAAAAGAAACCAAAATTTCTCTAATACAATACTGAAAATTAGGTGCTATCCTGATGAAAGCAGACATGGATAGTTCGAACAAATGTTATATTTTATGCACAAGATACATTATACTTGACTTAAGAAAGTAGGTACATATAGTTTTATTTTATTGTTATTTATGCTAGAAGTATTTAAACGTAATTATATTACTTAATTAAAAATTTTATTTCATTTTGCCTTTAAGTAAATTATAGTACCACACAGTTGTATTTATTATCAACAATATTAAATCGTTGTTGAACAGAGGCGCACACAAGGGCCCACTGGTCCGCACCCTCCCCCCCTTGGCCCTTGAATTTTTCGATAAATGAGAATCTTATGTATATAGTACGTAAAATTTAATTAACTATTTGCAATTAACAATTTATTTTATTAATTAATGCTAATTATTAATTCTATAATTTATTTTTTACTGTTTTATTGTTCCCAAAATCGATAAAATCAAAAGAATACATTTGGCGTTGTACTCAGGTATGATACGAAAAAATGGTGGACTTTCGAACCTGGACCCCCCCCTCCTTGAAAATTTTTTGTGGGCGCCCCTGTTGCAGAATATTTTTATTCGAAATAAGCAACATTTTTCCCAATGGTCTTCAAAAAGCAAAATTTTATTTGAAATTTTATGATATAATATTAGATTTATTCAAACTTTCTATTAGAAAATTAGTTATTAATTATTATTATATTTCTATTAATAAATTCGTTGAAGTTTTTGTAAATTAGATGTATTTATGAATTATTTTTATAATATCAACTATTTATATCTGAAAGGTTCTACAGATTGAAATGATAGAGGAATTCTAGGTATAAAATCGTCAAACCAATGGAAAAATTGAGGTGGTCTTTCCGAGTAAAAAACCTCATGTTCTTTTAATGTTTTGCTTCTAATTTCCCTCCTGTGATTTCAATCAATTATAGTAGGAAATGTAAGTGCATTGTGGACAATATTTAGAAAAATGAGGGCGTAAAAGTATTAATCAATCAGGAAGTTAATGTTTTATTGAACTGTGACCAAACATTTAAAAGGAACTGATCGAATGAATTTAAACTGAGGCTTGATATTTTATGATATCATGCAAAAGTGTACTGAAAAGTGCCTTACTGAAAATCAGCTATTTCATCTTCTTCGAATTATGGAATGAAATGCAACAAACTTTTTTTTTATCTCTCTTCATTTAAAAAAAAAATCGAATATCTTTATTCGAAAAATAATTCCTGGAATGTATAAGGTATTTTAATGTACAGCATAATATTATCTCAAAGCTTAAAACAGAAATTTAATGTAAAAAACTTTTTTATGAAAGTTTCTAATATCAGAAGATCTGCTTAATATATCATCACTTGAGCTAATATCTGTTGTAAACGTAGTGCAGTTTTATCCAAGAATAGTTTCTAATGTAGACGATAGATGGCGCAAGCATAGTAAGGAAATGAGCATACGATATCAATTTAATCTCCGGAACAAGGTCGGCAGTGGATGGGGATAATTGGAACGTGTGGAGATGTGGATTGACTAACGATGCAGTCAGACACAAGGGGTCGTTTCTTCATTAAAAATATTAACTTCAAGGTTATATTCCATAATATGAAACGCCAGTTTATTTCGAGTTACTAAAGCCATTTTTTGTGGGTCAATACTTATACCAAGTTCGTTATAATTTTTCTCTATCAAGATAATATGTGTCATTACTGGATTTTAATTCAGTTTTAAAACAGTTCAAACTGAACATTAATGAGTCATTATCATATAAAATTTAAAAGAAATTCAAATTTTATCACAAAATTATTTATAAGATTTGTTCTTTGTCAGAACATATGTAACAGACCAATGAAAAATTTTTCAATAATTTATTTTAAAGTTAGAATAGTACAAAACAAATACTGTGTGTGTTTTCCCTTATTGAAAAATCCAAATTCTAAATTAACAAGCAAACTTAAACATTTCTTAAGCGAGAAGGTTTTTAAAAAAAAATTTTTTTTTTTAAATTTAGAAATGAATTTTTTATGTACCACAGAAATGTAACAAAGGCTTACTAAAATATTTTTTCAATAACATCAAGTTATATCGTAGAGAAGGATTTAAATTTGGAACACATTCTCAGATAGAAAAAATGCTCCAAAAATATTGATACAAGGATAAATACAACACTAGTTTGTGCCACTAACATTGCGTTCTACATTAAACAATTTTGAGATTGCTTAGATACACCATTTTTCACTTCAAACGTTTAAATAAAAGTCTTATTCAGCAGACGAAATGTGAAACATTCGAATATTTTATATATGGGAGGAAAATGGATTCGTTCGAGCAGAAATTAATATTACAAAATGAGATTTTTTTAATAGAATAATGAATTCAGAATGCAATAATTAACATTATAAAATTCTTTAAATTTGAAATAATGTACCGAATTTAGGTTTTAGTTTAAACATACTAGTAGGGAAATTTTTAAACCAAATTAAATAAATAAGTCATTACAAACTTAAGGTGGATAACTATTTTGTGTCGTTGTGAAAACATACATCTTTAAATTAAGCGAAGGACGAAAATTGCCGTGAATTATTCCATTAGAGTATGAAAGGGAAAAGGATTTATTTTTTTCTAAGCTTTTTGCAAAGCTTCGATTTGGCTGCATCGATAAACGTGCAACAGATGTTGACTTATCTGTATCTCGTCTCTTTGATGTATTTGTTGATTTAAAGAGCTAACTCTAAAAAATAATCTGGTAAAAAATTTCCCAAAATTGTTATGACCTGATAATATCGAAGTATTGTAGAAATAAAATTTGTGATGGAAAAGTAATCAAATTTTAATCTAGTGTTCATCGAAGAGATTTTTTTTGGCATATTCCAATCAAAGGTTCCCACTACGCTTAGGAATCTAAACATTCATATTAATAGTTTGTTCCAAATTATGCTGCGGAGTCTAAACTTTTGTATTATTACTTATTTTCCCCGTAATTTTCTAGTTGTACTTTGGATGTAAACATTTATGTTAACAATCAGTCATATTTAGGAGAAAAATGTATTGTTTAATTGTTACAAATTCTGTAATGCCCAGAGGTATAATAGTAAAATTCTTTTACTGCTTACGTAATCTTTTTAAAGATTTTATTATTCGAAGTGCTTCCACAGCAAATATTGTTTTATAATATTTAATTTTATAGAATTTGAAAAGAAGAAAGAAAACCATTGCAGTAGAATTGTGCCATCCATTTTACTAGAAATAAAACTCTCTCTCTTTTTTACTGCGGATAGTTTTAATTTCAGTCTAAAAGGTGGAAACAACAAAAAAAAAGAACGATAAATATTTTTTTTCTTGATAAAATGAAAACTATATTCAGGAGTAACCCTTTCTAGATGAAAGACGAAACATTGAAACATTCAAATTTCTTTTTCAAATTCTATAAATAGTTCTTAGTCAAATTAATGGTTTCTACTCGTAGCCAGAGTGTTGTTAATTGCTTTTGTACGTTACGTGTTCACGTTATTCTCAATTTTATAATTCCGTTTGCGGTTAAAAATTACCATATTGATTGAACAATTTATTTATCATTTGAATCCTTATTTTCTATTAAATCTGCTATCGAATGACTTGAAATGACATTAAACTTGTATGTTATGTTTAAATGGTTTCGTTAAAGATCAATTTGCTAGCGGCGTATCAGAAATTCGACATGTTAAAATATCTTAACGAAATTAAAGGAAATAAACTTAAACCGGGAGATCTAATTAGTTACTTAAAATAATTCATTATTTTAGGAGTGACCGTTTATTTTTCAAGCATGTGTACTTTATTGTTTTTTTTTTTTTTTTTTTTTTTTTTTTTTTTTTTTTTTTTTTTTTTTTTTTTTTTTTTTTTTTTTCTTTGATTTTTTTTTTATCCTCTTAACAAAAAAAATAAATAAAAAACAAAAACCACTAATTACAAAAAAAAAAAAAAATAATTTATTATAGCTTATGTGTTTTTATTGTTTTTTCTTGCTTGTTCTTACTACTTGTCCTAATCTATATATATATATATATATATATATAGCTCACACTCTCTCTACTATCTTGTTCAAATTTGCAATAGTTAATAAAATACTTTCTATTCATCCAATAAGTTCAAATAAATTTTTTAAAACTTGTAGTGGATGACACTTGATGCAAATACAGTTTTTCAAATATTAATTCATTAATTAAATTTTATTTTTTAATTTTAAATTTATTCTGCGTTATTTCCGTCGTAGTTACAATTAGCTGCAACAGATGGCGCCAGTACATTTTTCTAACAAAGCAGGAATTGACGAAATTATTTTTTCTTCTGGTTTTTGCATCAAAATCACAAATATTAATACAATCAGTTTTTTCTTCCGATATTTCTTTTCTTTTCCTTTAATCTAATTTTTAAATAATACCACTAAAAGTTATGTGATGCAACGTTTTATTTTTTGCAAATTTTTTTTTATTGTTTTATTGAAAGAAACAAATAATAAATAAAATGAGTAATAGTATCGCTGTATTTACTTTTGAAATTCTTACATTAACAGTTATTTCATTTTTTTAAGTTCATTAGAAATTTTATGTATATTCCCAAAATCACATAATATATCGGTGAATTATCTGTAAGTCTCTGTAATTTCATTTTTTTCCTAATGAATGACACCAATTTATTAAATTTGACAATTAACAATTTTCATGAAACCCCAATGTTTTTTTATATACTCATATGCATATACAAAAAACTATAAATTACGGATGAAGTACATATTTTTACTTATTTTGAGAGTTTATTAATACAGTTGTAATGTTTAAATACTATAAATACATTCGCAATTTCATTAATATAATTTTTATTATATTTTATTCTAAACAGACAAAAATATCAAAATATCATGCAAACTTTTTTTAATGTTGTTTATTGATGATAACAAATTTATTTTCCAAAAGTTTTCCTTCAGAAAAAAAAAAATCGATAAGGAAAGGAAAAAATAAAAAAAAGAATTTTTTTTTCGAACAATTTTTTTTTTTTGTATTTGTACAGAATAATTAACATTTTAAAGACTTATTTGGATTTTACCTCCCTCTATAGTCACGTTAAACTATGAAATATCTAAACGCACAATAAAAGAATCGATATTTTCTCATCGATATCCAAGCCATTTATACCCATGGAATACATTTCAAATAAAATAATATTTTCAAAGATATTAAAAAAAAGTTTCTTTATATATGGTCATCCCGATAGAAATTGAATCAACTAAACAAAAAATCCCCAGCTATCATTTAACACATACACAACATCACATAAATTCACATATTCAAATTCACTCTTTCCTTTTACAGAAACATACATAAACTGGAATATGAAATTAAAATAGTAATAAAAATCATTATGTAAAAGAATTGTATAGGTCATTTTATCGGCACCATTATCTGAGAGAGAGAGAGAAATGTGAGCATATTCAAAAGTTTTTTAAATCTAAAATTTGCAATTATAATGGGATTTAAAATTATTTCTAAAATCAATGAGTTGCGACAATCATTTTTAATAATAAATGTTATCTGTTATTTTTCTTTGATAAAAAACTGAAATTAACTCGGTATAATGACGCATACGCTAAAAAATACTAACAAAACGAACATCATTTGGTATTCAGCCTGTATAATACATTTTAAATTTTCATTTAAGAAAATAAAGTTAGGCTTTCGAATTTTGGTCTCCCTCGAGGAATTCTAATGCTCTATCAATTACTATCAATCGAACAATCGAATACAAATTTAATCATATTAATTAACTGGTACCTTACTAGACGCAATTCAACTGAAATCTTGACGGGTATTCTAAACGGACATGCCGCAATCGATGCGAGAGATTCCCGCCGTGATCGAGTCGGCTTTCCGGTGAAAAGGCAGCGAAAATGCTCAAGTGGCTAAGCGGCATTTCCCACTGGTATCTGCGGTGGTTTTCTCTACTTCTTCCGAACTGGTTTTGGGTTGATGAAAATTTCTATTTCCTTTTCAACATTTTTCCGTCCGTGTATGCAATTAAATTTTTAAATGTTAGGGATATTTAATCGAAGAGAGTTTATACTAAAAAGTGCGAAGTAAAGTTCTTTTAAAACTCTTTTGAAAATATTTTATTATTTTCGTAAGGGAAAAGAAAGCAGAATTATGAATCGCTTCGTTAAAATCTGAGCGATATTTTAAAAAAATGGAGAGAGAGAGAGAAAACGAACTGTGGCTTTATAATGAGAAGACAAAGAAACAGGTAAAAATTATTCTTGTTAATTTCTTCTTAAAATAAAATGTTTATAAAAAAGATTAAGTCTCTAGCTCAAATAAAAAAGAATTTCTAAGGTTAATATTATGTTTATATTAACAGATAAATAATATTTAATTACGGTAATATTAATATTTTGTACTTGTGTGTTCACAAAAATAACAAATAAGCAACGGAACGAGTTTAAAAGCAAATTATATTAAAAATTCATTTTTACCGGTTTTTTAAAATAAATTCTTCAAGATGCGTAAAAAAGTCGTATATTTGGGTTTGGGTGTTTTTTTCTTACCAAATCTTTGAAATTGAGAGAGGAGTTAATTATTTCTATTTCCTTTTATTTGATTGTGTAAATTCTTATTTTGGATTATTTTATTGTCTGGTATTCGTCTGCCACAAAAAATATTATATGCTGGAAACCACCAGGTAAACGAATTCTGGAATTTTCAAATTTTGTTTATTTAAATTTATAAAATAGTTATAGTGTATCTTTTTCTTTAATTGCATAAAATAAGATAAGAACTGCTGCAATTAGAATTTAAAATTTCTATTATGATGGTAATTGAAATAATATCAACAGCATATTGGTTCGTTTTTTTTTTTTTTTACTATGAATGCTATGAAGCTTTTGACTATCTCAAGAACTATTTCTTCGTCCTTTGGCTTTGTTTTACGCATATTTTTTGGGTCATACGATTTTTTACCAAAAATATTTACATAAAACAGCAGGCTGTGCGAAAATTATTCACTGAAGTCGCCAATTTAGTAACGTTAGAAAGGAAACATTATTTTTTGGTTGACTTGCACAATCAGAGCATGGAAAACAAACGTTATCGCATGCCATTCAAAAAATATACGGTTTTTGTTCTGTTAAAATTTAAATTCATTCTAAAAAATTTTATCAAAAAATTTAATTCCACAACTCACACATCAATATTTTTTTTAATAAAAAATAATTGTACATTTGCTTAAGTTTATTGTCCGCAAATAATATAAGCAGTTCGATGTTAACTATCTGTCTAAAAATAATTATCTTCTTTAGGATAGGGGTCTCTGGGGTGTTAACTTCGTCTCGGGGGGGGGGGGGGTGAAAATACAAACAATTTTAAAATTAAAATTAATTAGAATCTTTTACGCATTATTTATGAAGGAATAAATTTCAAAAAAGTACAAAGTTTTTAAAATATAATCATAATTTTAAAAGTTATAAGCGTATGAAATTAAGAAACGTTTCTGTAATAAATAAACATTAAGTAAATTTTACGTTGCGCATGCTATTTTCTAAAATAGTAGCCTTTGATGTATAAAACTTTATAGAATTATAAAATGTATCATATTCTTTAAACCCTACTTAATTTCAGTATTATATATCTTTTGTTCTTCAAAATATTTTAAAAGTATTGAAATTTTTAAAAAAATTTTAAAATGTAATTTTTTTTATTTTTAAAAAATATAATTTATTATTCTACTAATATAAAAATAGCTACAGTGTAATAAGGATACATTTAACTTTATAAATCAATTTACTGATAGTAATTAGAGCTATATTTCAGAAAATATGATGCGCAACCCAAAATTTAATTAATATTTCTTACGTTCATATGCTTATAATTTTTAAAAGTATGATTATATATTTTAAACATTTTACCCTTTTTTGAAGGCTTATTCTTTATAAATAATGTGTAAAAGATTCTAATTATTTAATTTTAATTTCAAAGAATCATATCAATTTGAAAATTGTTTATATTTTCAGCTACCGAGACGAAGTTAACACCCCTGAGATTTCTTAAGATATATATTTCTTCTAGATATTTGTTCTCATATCGTAAAGAAATTACTGATATTCCTGTTTCCGCCTTTGTAAAGTATATTAGGAGATTCAAAAAGCATAGACATTTAGAATAAGAATGCAATTTATTTTTTTTATAATTATGTTTGATTAAAAAAAAAAATTTGATCATGTGTGTTGGATTCATAAAGAAATTCTCATTTGTATATATGAATTACTGCGTGTGCTATTTTACCTTTTACTATAAAATGCACATTCTACGCATTGTTTAAAAACTTTGTAACTAATTTTAATTATTAATATTACCAACTTATTTTACTGCAAAATCTTTCTTTCATGTCTTTTTTAAATGGAATTTTAAATCCTCGCGCTTTAGAATTAGAAGCTCTGTTTATGCTCTAATAATTTCTTCCCGTTACCGATTGAATTAAACGGAAATAAGGTGGAAAAAAAAATGTTTTCTGCAATACATTGCAAGGGTATAAGAAAAAAAAAATTCGCCAAAGGTATCTTAACAATTACGAATTCGTTACAAAAAAGAACGTATCTAATATTTAAGGCAAATGAAATAATTAAAAAGTAACTATGAAATAAGTTTAAGGTATCCGAACACGTTGAGAACGACCTAATTGAGTCAAGACAGATATTTTTGTTTTTTATTTTATTGAATAGAGCTATCTTTTGACTTTACGAAACATACTTTGTTTTGTTTCTACGCTACCTAGAGGCCACGGTACAATCTATTTTATAAATTTAGAAAAACCGGAAGTGGGTTTTTGATCTACCAGAAGTGGGCATTTAAATTGCTCAAAATCTATCATGGCGAGTCTGATAACTCAAAATATTACGAATGTATTTCTATAAAACTTTTTGAACCTGATATTTATGTTATTTTCTAGAGAATGTACTAAAATATTTCTTATTGTATAAATACTTTTTGAGTTATGGCTTGTTATTTAAGTAAGGGTCTCATAAAAAATGTAATATTTCTTACAATGTTTACTCAATCAGCTCTAAAATTTTCCAAACTTTAATAAGAATTAAAATTTTAGTACATTTTCTAGATAAATGCATCTAGTTTGTTTTCGTAATACTTTTACTAATGTATGTTTATTACTTTTTTCTCTAACAGCTTTGAAGTTTTTCAAAAATATTGCTAAAATTTCACTTATAATTGTGATTTTTGTAAAAATCAGGAAATTTATTTTAAATATTGAAAGTCAAATAGTAATACTTATTGGTATTGAGTCATAAAAGAGCATTTATAATATTTTAGTATGCTATTTTCTTAAAAAGTGCTCTGAACGTGATCGGATACCTTAAGTAAATAAATTTGCTACCATTATGGTTTTGATACTTGTGCTAAATTTTTCAATGGTTTATGTAATAATAATATTGAAGCAATGAACTGAAAAATAAGTAAGAAAACTATTATCGTTTGTTAAAGAATATAAATATTATTTAAAATACCGTAAAATACTGCATATAACGCGCACTTTTAACTAAATAAATAAGATCGAAATTCATAGGTGCGCTTTATACACCGGATATAAAAGTGAGAGCTTTAAAAATAAAAAGTAAAAAGATGAACAGAGAAAAAAATTAAACTTCTTCATGGATGGAAATACTGTTTATTTAAAGGAAATGACATTTCTGTGATGAACATAAAGGATTTTAATTTTAGAAGTATACTATTTTTTTCTAAAACTTGGAATAATACCTCGAATAAATGACTTCAAAATATGAGTATTGCGCATTATGAGTATTACACATTTCAGATTTCTTCGTCAAAAAGGGGTTGCGCGTTATACAGCGAATATATCTAAAAATTGAAAATTGCCGCTTGAAAATATGGGCGAGCGTTATACGCCGGATTCAACGGCAAATTACTTTTAAAATTCTCTAATAATTTGTTTTATTTACGGAGTAGCTCTATTAAACATGCGAAAGGTCTAAGAAATGATAATTTGAAAAGAGAATAAAAAATTTATCTTTCATATCAAATAAGTTGAATTATGGAATTGCAATAATAGAAAAAAAAAAAGTAACAAAACAATTTGAAAATTAATTTAAATGTATTCGTAAACATTATTTCAATACAGTTCATGATTTACGTTATTAAAACGTATGATCACACAAAACTTTTAGGATTTTTTATAAAAGAATATTTTTTCTATTATTTAGAAAAAAATATAATTTAATTAAAATATTTCGCTATTTCCATTTGGTCCAGATTCAAAACTTCAAGAAGAAAAACTCAAAAAATGGCTTCCGGTACAAATATTAAATTATGTTTTCTTTAACCTATTATTGTTGAATTTAATTGCTACTAGATCCTCATTGAAATGGAATCTATCATATATCGTAAATGTTTTTGCTCAAAAACGGGCTAAAAGGGGGAAAAAATCGATAAAAAATAATAATCCTGATAAATACGTAACAAATAAAAATCTTTTTAAGGTTCAGATAATTCTTTTTAATATTCAGAAGATTCTTTTTTTAATAATTTTTCAATAATCTTTAATGGGATTATGATTTTGTCACTGGACCGTTAATGCAACATTATCAAATTATTCAGAGAGAAAGAGAACAACAAATTTTTTTTAATGCATGCAAAAAGCATTGGGTTTATGATAAACAGAACGGAAAAATTTCTTTAAAAAATTTACAGAACTCGGAAGAAAATTGTAGAAAAATAGCAATATGTGTCAAAAATTCCTAATTATTAATACATCGATGCAAAAACATTGGCTTATAATAAACAGAACGGAAAAATTTCTTTAACAGAATTTAATTTACAGAACTCGTAAGAAAATTGTAGAAAAGTAGCAATATGTGTCAACAACTTCCTAAGTTATTAATACGTCTTGTCAGATTAAGGGGTTCAAGTCAGTTATCAAAAATTGTATTTAAACTGCATTAAAAAATTTAAAATAAGTACAGTAATATACCGAATTTGCGGAATGATAGGTAGTGGTGGAGGTATAATTTCGCATAAGAATTTTTATTTGGGACCGAAGGCGAAAGAAAATAATAATTTAGAAAAAAATTGTTTAATAAAATTTTAGATAACATAAATACAAAATCGCAAACCGAAGTTATTTTGATGTAAGTTTCATGAAATCTTACAGCTCAAAGATTTTTTTCCCCTCCCGCAAAATTTCTTCGTAGCATGCTAACAATTTTTTTTAAATTCCTTGTGTTTGCTGAAAAGATAAGTTGTTCGTTGGTGTCTATATTTTCTAAAATCTGTAGCCCTTTTTCAATTACACTGAGGCCTTCTGTCAAATTCCCAACCGTCATTTGATCTTCTGATTGAACTGGGTCTAAAGACAAGTTCTTCAATGTCTTGCTCTTGCTCATTGATTTCTATGAGCTCATCCATTGTCAGCTCCTGATTGTGGGAATTCTGCAGTTCTTGAACGTCATCACTATCCACTAATAAATATATTTTTCTGCCTAAATTTATTTATAATAACACAAAATAAATTATTATGGCTAAGCGTTGATTCCACGCGATACGTCCGAACATGTACATTTTTTAAACAGGAAGTGGTATGTTATTATTTTTATTATTTCACTATACAGAGTCGACTCTCGATAATTCAAACCTTCGATAATACGAACCTCTCGATAATTCAAAGTATATGTTCAGTCCCTAGAAAAACTCTTGATATTTCAAACCAAAACAAAAAGTTTTGGTATTCTCAATATTTCGAAGTAAAATCTGTAGCTCGCTAGACTACAACACGCTATATAATTTGAAGTTATCTTATAAAACTCTTGAGATTCGAACACTCACTATCATGTGCATTCATGTAATAAACAGGTTGGAGCTTACAAGTTTTGCCTTCAGTTGTCTCTGCGTGTCTCTCCTGTAACGTAGCCCCTTTGATGACCATCTGTCTTCTTATCTTCTGACCTTCTTAGTGTTTTCCAATTCCTCAGGCAAAAAGACACTTTTATTGTTTTCATTCCTTTTAGTGGACAATAGACAAACCGCACCTGTTGTCAGCCGTCCATATCTTTCATTCAACGCGTGGCCTTGCAAGACATGTGTTCAGAAAGTATGGTCCGCTATTGTGAAGAAGAGATGCTTAGGATTATGTATAAATGTATTGAATGTATTCTTTTAAAAGAGGATTTTTAACTTATGTATAATATTTATACTGTTTTATTTGTCCTTATAAAAATACTTTAAAATAATTTTATACAAATGTACAATCGTTGTTTTATTACATAGTTAAAAATTTTAATGCGTTAGAAAAAATTTTCACTTTGTGTATTTTGAGAGTTTTTCTCTTACCTTCTTGATAATTCGAATTTTTGTTATTGGTCCCTCCAACTTCGAATTATTGAGAGTCGACTGTATATGATTTTATTCGGTACTGTAGATTCTACGTATTCTAGCGAGCCAACGATCATTTAGATAGGAAACATATGACAAGAGAAGTGTAAACTGACTTCATGACAGTTCTAAGAAGCAGACATTGAAAGAAAAAAAAGAAGATAAAACGAGATACAGCAAAAATTGAGTTAATGAAAACTATATTTCCTCCTAATTTAATTAAAACATATTGGGATACATCGAAACTGGATTCAGAATAATAAAATTAGTGCGTATGTGTATTTTATTAGAAATTTTAATTTATTTCATTATTTCTGTTCAATTAATTGCTCAATTATTTACAGTTCAAGGGGAAGCCAACTTTTGTTTAATCTGAAGCTAAAAGTTTGCAATATAACTGTTAGCTTAAAGTAAAGTAACTATTATTTTCAGTCTGCTTCGCTGCATTTGGACATAATTCATATTCTCCAAGAAACAGCTAAACTCTACAAATCAACTTTTCTTTTCCTCTGCGTTTTATTTAAATATTATCGATTTAGAATAAAAATAAACTTATTTATCATTAAATATCGCCGAAATGCATCCTCATTATCTCATTTCTACCATTAACAAAAACTCTAAAGATTATAAGGTGGGTTTATAATCTGAATAATGAAGAGATAAACTATACATTTTGTGATTTCTGTCTTAAAGTCTCAAAAGTTAATCTCCTTTTCACAGGCTGAAGTTTTTTTTTTTTTTTTTTTTTTTTTTTTTTACATTTAAGACGAAGATTGATAAGTAGTGCATTTATATATATATAAGTTTAATTTATGTAAGTAATTTAATTTCGTTAAGAAAGAGGGGATACAGCTAAAAAGTAAAAGCTATCGACGAAAGCCAATATATTTAAGAAGAAAAAATTATCCTGCTAGAATTGTAAGAAATAAAAGTACTTACGTATTACCGCAACAATCGCCAAAGTTCAAGATAACTCCCCAAGTTGGTAACCCCAATTTTGTACGTGTCGTATGCGTTGAGTTGGCAATCCTGTGCTTCGTTTCATAAAATGTCTCCAATAGGTTGCGATAATAAGTAAGTACCGAAATAAGTAACCGAAGGAGTATTTTTAGAACTAAATTGGAAATTCAAATGAATTCTTACATGATCATAAGATTGTTAAAAGCAAGTATTAGTATGTAACTGTTTATTTTAGACGTAAAGTAAATAAAAGTCATAAGAAAAATATATAACAATGTGCAGTTGTTTTGGAATTTTATGGGAATAGAAAGAATATTTATCATTATCGGGTATTTGTTTTCATTTGCTTAAATATACTTTATTACTGTCCACAATTATACTTACCGAATAATATAAAACATGTGAGGAAACACAATAATATTTTACTGCCCGACACATTAAACTGAAATAATAGTACAGCCTACAAATGTTTTATCGTCGGCGTCAATTGATTTGACGAATATTTTTTCTCTAAGAGTTCACGTTCACATAATTGCGTTAGTCATATGTTCTGTTTTGACATTCTGCATAAAAAAATGCAGATAGGGTTATAATTAGATAGGACAATAATCCACTTAAAAATGCGGAAAAATATATCCCTTAGTTGTGAAAGGGTTAAGCTTGTGGAAAAGATTGGGGGATATCTCGAAAGAGTATTGAGTTTTTGAGGAAGTTTTTCAAAGGGAGGGGGGGGGGTCAGGTTGAAAGTTCACCGTTCTCGTATCACGCTCCAATACGCCGCCCAACATATTCTTTTGATTTTGTCAAGTTTCGGGAACAAAAAACAGTAAAAGATTAATTATTAAATAAGTAATTAGCATTAATTAGTAAAATTAATTACAAAAACTTCATTCAATTTTTTTCATACTATATACTTAGGCTTATAATCAATCGAAAAAAATCAAGGACTATGAGGGTATCCAGACCGGAACCCCCCCCCCACCTGTATGCGCCAGATATTCAGGGTGCTAATGGTAATGAAATTAAGAATTTTATATAAAATGGACTTTTTTTGGTCACTTTACAAGTTTAATGTATTTTACGTAATTAATGCGTAAAATAAGTAAAAAGGTAGGGAAATGGAATATATTACATTATATATACTATATATTCTGATGTATTACGTGCACTAGCGTATAACGTGAACCCTTTTTTAATACGCTTTTATAAGCTTCATCTGTATAAACGGAATCATTGAACTTGATTTTTACCACTTTAAAAGATCAGATTAATTAAAAATTTTGCACACTTGTCAAGGACAATACAATAATTTAATAATTTTGTTCCACTGTCCTGATCAAAATCATCAGGTTTAACGATTTTTCATTTCCAAAATTGGCGACTACCAAAATAGCTGAGAATTTATTCAGAAGTCACCGGTTAAATAATTGCTCACAAACTCTTCGATTCAAAACGTGTACTTTTATGTCTAATGCTGATGCAAGTTTTAGAAAGAATATTGAGCTCTTTTTAGTGAAAAATATAATTCAATTTTACACCTTCTTCCGCGTGAAATATTTCAAACTTAGCTCTTCCAGATTTCGTTCAGTTGGTTGATCCTACATTTTGCAAAAAAGGCCGTATCGACGCACTGATAGGATGCCAATGGGTATTCCAGATTCCAAAAAATGACGCATTTAAGATAATTCATCAATAACTAAATAATAGTTTAAAAAATATAAAAAAATTTAAAAAAACACGCTTTTATTGTAGATCTAACTAAAAAATGAAAAATAAATTATAGTTTAAAAAAACTAAAAAACACGCTTTTATAGTGAATCGAGCTAAAAAGTAAAAAATAATTCTTAATATAAGAATAAAATGATCAACGAAAAAATCAATGCCATAGTGGTAAAAGCGTGAGGTGTTTTGTACTACATTTTTACACTAGCTCTACATTTCGGAATAGAACCAGCAGGAAATTATAACAATTGATATCGAACACCCCACGCTTTTACCACAACGACATTAATTTTCTCGTTAGTCATTTTATTCTTATATTAAGAATTACTTTTTTCCTTTTTAGCTCAATTAACTATAAAAGCGTGTTTTTTAGTTTTTTAAGCTATAATTTATTTACGAAGACTCTTGAAATGTACATGGGCAATGCTCTAATCTTTTGTAGTCATTTATTCGAAATATTGTACCAGGTTTTTAAACATAGGTTTACTTCTGGAATTAAAACCTTGAGTGCAATAAAAGAGGTACTAAAAGGTCTGTGGATGTTAGAAGAGGAAAAAAAAATATTTACAAAAGCCAAGCCAAAAATGCGTCCTACCAGTCCAGAAATAGTGTGTGAGAGGATAATAAAAACATATATGGAATGTGGAAATAAACTTGGCTTGATTCAAAAGAGTCATTTTAATATCAAAACATAATGCAGTATATCTAACAATCTAGATGGAAGTGAAAATAATTATTTGTTTCTGCACCAGAGTAACAAATGATGGTGAAGATGAAACAGAATTCGATGATGCCCCTGAAGATATACCAAAAGACCAATACGACGAACTTTTCATTTCGAACCTCCAATTATGAATGATCATTAGGTATATATAAGCTGCATTTCTTTTAAATAAGCAGTATTTGGATATATGAAGAAATCTATTTTTTTATGCTAATCTTTTTATTTTTAAAGATATTATTTTTTATATCCGATGTATAACGAGCACCCGTACATTTCGATCTTATTTTTTGTATTAAAAGTGCGCATTATACACCGGATTATACTGTATATATCATGCTTGATTAAAATGCGGCCCAAACGCAAATTATGAAAATATTTCAATTTACACATTTTTATCAAAATAAATAAACAAATGTATGCCCAAAATATGCTGCATTAATTTTCAATTTAATTGAAGAGTTTGAAAGAAAACTATAAGATTTTCAAAAAAAACAAAGAGATATATATTTCAATATATTATTTCAACCCCTTTTTCTCTAGAAATAAATAAATTACCTTCAAATCTTCAAATGGAATGCATTCAACTGCAAAATGACATTCAACCGAAAAAAAAATTGGGAATGTTTCTATATACTGGAGTTTTATTAAGATTACCTACACCGCGCGATAAATATCCTCATCTTCACACTCATGCTTTATTAATATCTTCAGCTTTTGGTAGTACTTATATCTGTGAACAGTTATTTTCCAAGAATGAAGCATACAAAAAACAAAAATAGGGCAAAGATCACTGACAAACATCTTGAAAATGCATTAAGAATTGCAACTTCGTCTATTGAACCCGATATCGATTTGCTTGTGTTCAACACAAAAGCAAATTCATTCATCTCATTAACTTGATTTTTTCCCGTCTTTGTGAAATCCAAACTAAATGAAACGAAACTTTTCCAAATTAAAAAAAAAAGTGTGTACCTAGTCATGTTCAATTCAGATTTTAAAAAAATATAATAAAAATAAGTTAATTTATTTTAATAAAACTACATAAAGTTAATTTTTATTTCAATTTGTTAAAAAAATATTGTATGTGCGGCCCAGAAAAAAAATATTATTGCAATGCGGCCCACAAGCAGTCATAGTTTAGACACCCATGGTATATATAGTCAGTGGTTCTCAAACTTTTTCAACCCTTTTTGTAGTCAAAACTTATCAACGGACCTCTTTTTATAATCAAAACTTGCCCCACTAACCCCTTTCTTTAAAGTCAAAACTTTCCCAAGCTCCCCTCCCCCCACGTGAAAAAGCTACCTAAAAACATAGTAGATAAATTACAACTTTAAAAAGCCTTTTGTTGAAGAATTATTTATTGAAATTATAACTTTTGTTTAAAATAAAATAAAAAAATTAATGACTTGAATGAACTTGATGAGATGTTATGAGTGAATTTATGTCCGTCCAATGTTTGTGAGCCGCAACCGCTAATCCCCACGAGCACTAGTTTTAAGTCGGTTTCTTTCTTAGAGTGATGAGGCACTGAATCCACATTCTACCAAATTGGAAGACGGGAAAGTAGTCAACAACTTCTTTACCCATAATGCAGGATAAAAAATTTGGATCTGTTTTTGTAACCAGAATTTGTGGTATCCTTGTTCAAACATTGGTTTAAGTCTCCCATTTGTGGATGTTTCGATAAGATGTTCCTGTATGTATTCATCTGTGCTTGGGATCTTGGTTAGTCCACGCGCAAAAGGATTCAACACCCAGTTGGGAATATCCAAGTGAATTATTGCTATTTATTTAAATTTCCATAAAAATAAAAATGGATCAAATTTTTAAATTTTATTTTAAACCTTGCGCGGACCTTCTGACATTATTCATGAACCCCCAAACCAACTTTAATTTCACCTGAATAATACTGGGGACCCCTAGGAATCCGAAGGGACCATTTTGGGAACCACTGATATACGATGATTTGTTTGCAATAGGTTCTCAAGATGAAAATATAAAAAACTACACTAGGATTAAGTAATAATTTCTACAAATCATAATAATTCTCTAATTTATTTTATTTCACGAAATAAGGGTACTTGAAATAAAAATGAAGAATACATTGCAGAAATCACGACGATTTATCTTTTATACGATTCATCAGGAAGAGCGAAACATTATGGATTTCCATTACCAGAAGGTTCGAAGAGTTTCACCTTTACTTTCCAATACAACACCGAATACCAATTCATTTTAATTAAAGACCAGCATTATCTCTATATCGTGGTAATTCCGATCTTCAAAATTCCAAGAACGCCGCGATAAATCAACCCAACAAGAAGACAGGTTGCCGCCGCCGAAATCGTCTGCTTTCAAGTCACGTGCCGGGCTCGACCCCCTTTTCGAAGCTCTGCCCTAACACATCAGCTCTGGAACCGGTTTTGCTGCGAACAGGTAATTGTGCATAATTGCAGCATGACATAGTATTTAAAACGGGTTGGAGCCTTTTCCTTATTTTGACTCTTTCTCAAGTTGCGTGTGCACATGTCCTATTTATAAGATCTTTTTATTTTTTCTGTTTGTTTAGAGGTATTGTATGAGAAGTTAAGCTGCCTTTACCTTTCAGTTTTTTTTTTAAAAAAATAATAATCCGTCTCGTATGAACAATTGTTTGGGATAAAAGTAAGGAAATATATATATAAATCAGTAGGATTATATTATAGTTATCTTAATTCTTAAGATTTCAATTAAAAGTTAGAAATGAATAAAAATAGTTCTTTTCCCCATCAAGTTTATTATTTTATTATTTGCTTTTTTTAACTCTTTACCAGGCCGTGATAAACATACTTACCCACCAGATTCATCAATTTAATTTTTTTATTTCATTATGTGTATTTAGTGATAAATAAATACAATTTGTATTGCATATTTTTTTTATATTCATCTACTTTCAAATATTCAACATTCGCGCGCACTTTTAGGAATCAAATATATGCGAAAGTCGAGAGCCTCCTGTATGTATTTTAATTCCATGCATTCTTTTGGCTAAGATTGTTCCTGCCCAATAGTTAAAAACATAAAATATTCGAGTAAAAACACAGTCGTAAGAGTAATTAAATTTTATGAGTTTGTGACCGAGGGAGCGAGAACTCCTGTAAATCTGTAAATTGTGAATCACTTCAAAGAACAGGAGCCAGAAATATATTTTTTAGATGAAGTAACTCTTTACAATGATAATTTTAACTCTTTACCAAGTCGTGGCAAATGCACCTTACCAACAAATTCATCACTCTAATCTTTTAACAGTCATCTTTATCTGTCTAATTTACAATTCATTCTACACATCGTTCTATTTCTCAAGATATTTCCTAAATTTGGTGTGTTTACTGTGTACTGATCTCTGTTTGCATAGGTTTCATGGGAAATAATTAGTAACTCAAAATTTTGTCATCATCCTCTAAGAATATATAAAATATTTCTAATTCACTATTTTTTTGAAAGTTGTAGTATTTACAAAGTATATATTTGAAATTTCATTTGGTGAGAGGTGAAAGAAACACAAAAGGTATATAAATGTCTTTCAATAGCACACAGTGGGTTGTAGTAAACATATTCCCACTTAAGAAAAGGGGCCGAAAAATCAAAATAATTTTACCTAATAAGCTAAATTAATTCATTTTCTGAAATCAATATCGGTCTGAAAAGTATTTTAATGTACCATTGCTAGAAAAAAATAGCCCGGTAAAGGGTTAATTCAAATGTCTTAACAAATATAAAAATATAATTACAACTTTAAAAATTCTTCTTCAAAAGCTCAACAGCCTTTTGCAGGGTAAGGCTGAATCGCTGATCCTTCTTTAGTTGACCCTATCAGTCACAATGGCCTTCCATTGGTTATTTCCCATTAGTTTGAGGTCCTTTTCAACATCGCCCTACTTTGAAAATTAGTAACATTTATTATAAGGACACGATTTGCCAACTTATCATGTAACGTTAGTAATTTATGTTAAATTAAAATATTAAGAAATAATGTAAGACATATATTCCAGTTTAAAATTATACGATTAAGTATGTTACACTTTACATGTTAATGTGAAATTAGAATATGTTCATATTTATCATATTTTTTTGTTTAAAAGTCTATTTTTTTTTTATCTCTATCCAAATATAGCCTTAGTTTTTGATATTTATTTTTGATAAGTTAGATCAGTGTTTCTCAACCTTTTTTTTACTATGCCCCCCCAAGCTTTTAAAAAATTCTTATGATATTTCCCTATACATATACAGACATATATATGTATAAATGATAAACGAAACTTTAAGATTTTGGAAATCACTAGAAAGTTATTATTATTACAGCAAGTAAATATTCAAAACTTACAATGGAAAATTGAAATAAAAATAAGAAATTTAGTGAAATCTGTGTGCTTGATGTTTATTGCAAAGAGATAAATTTTAAAATACCCAAATGAAAAAAAAATACTTTTTCATTTGAAAAATGATTATGGAAACGATGCTTCTAAAAATAAAATTTATAAAAATTATCAGCTGAATTTATTTACCATTCATATATCACTAATATTTATTCAATTTATGTGTTTCTTTAAGCAACGAAACTTTTATAACAACTTTACAGACGTTTATTTTGGTTTAACTCCAACAATTAATAATGAATTATACTGTAAAACATTTCAGAAATTTACATTCCAGCGTTATTTATATAGTACCCTTCAAAATATATAGCAAAATTGTGTGTTTGGAAAGAATATTTTATCATCATGAAGACAGATATTTAATAATTTACTAGCTGCTTGGCCCGGCGTTGCACGGGCTTTTACCGAGTGTATAACTTAATACCCATGTTAATTTCCTCCTTCCTTCATGACGCCAGCACTTTTGAGAGGGTTTGTACGCAAACGATGTGAGTGCATGGCCCGACATTGAACGGGCTTTCTTGTTTAACATTTTCCCTTCCCTTTACAAAATCAGCACTTCCAATATTCTTTTCGAAATTACTTCGACTTCTTTGTTTCTTTCCCCTCCGCTTAGCCCGGCGTTGCACGGGCTTGTATAGAGTGAATAACTTAATCCCCCATGGGAATTTCCTGTTTCCCTCAAGACGATAGCACTCCTGTGTGTGTGCGTGTGTGTATGCGCGCAATGTGAGTGATTTCTATAAGTATGTCAATAAAATTCCCTTTTTCGAAACTTGTCCATTTCTTTTCACTGTGAGACAGGTTTCTTTCCCCTCCATTTAACCCGGCGTTGCACGGATATATATGAATGCATAACATATTGCCATGGAAATTCCCCTTCCCTTATCGGAGTCAGTTAAGGGAAGTAGTGTGTGTGCGATTTCTAAATTATCGCCATCACATTCCCTTTTTCGAATTTTCTTCCACATCTTTCCGATGTCGGACAAGTTTCTTTTTTCTCTCTATAGCCAGGCGTTACAGTGGCTTTTTTGAGTGTAGAACTATTTTCACTCCCCACCCCCCGATATGAGATTAATCTTCAAATCACGATCAATGAATTATAAAAAAAAATTTTCAACACACACACACACACACTTTCCTTATTTTTTAAGAATAGATAGTTTCTAATAATTTATTACAATTTGTCTCATATTACGCAACTAAGTACTGAAAAATAAAATTTTTCACATAATTGGCTATAAAACGCTCTAAATTAGTCCTTTTTCGAATTGTCCCCCCCCCTTAAGAATCAAACTGCCCCCTTATGAGGCGTAGGCCCCACGTAGAGAAACACTGAGATAGATAAATGTAGTCTATTTTAAAAGATATATAGACCACATAAAATTTTGCTAAGTAGTATATGCTTATCTCAATATTCACGAAACCCACACGTTTTTAAACATTTCTGCTTTTATACAGCTACGTGATAACTTTTCCTTGAATAAAAAAACTTTTAAATCATATAAAGCGTGAGAAAGAGAGATATCAAGAAAATAATGATTATGGTTTTAAAAAAATGTTTTCCACATATGAAATAGAACATGCAACGCAGACTGAATAGGTGATATGGGATCTGGCCACTCTTTATTATCTTCTTATTATTCGAAATATTTTTTCTCCTAACTTATACATATGTAGAATTTAGCTGAATTTTAATAAGTTTTACATGTTAAAAGATTCCTTTTTCAAAATAAAAAGAAATGAAAAGTGAATTTTAATAAGACTGAAAGAGAAAGATCTGATAGAGATAAGGGGATTTTTATGTTTCATTTTGTAATACGGTATAAATTTCGCTGCCCTGTTCGACTTTTTTTTTGAATGAACTTTTGAGTTTATAAATGTTTTGCATGCGGATAAGGGATTTAAATTGTAGAAATAAAGCATGTGACACTTCTTTAGAAAAATCAAAAGAAAATGGAAAAAGTGGAAACTGATTTTATCAACTGTTTATTCCGTTTCATAATCTAAGATTAGTTATATACGGAATAAAATGAGAAAGAGGTAATGAAATGTTTAATCAAAGAATTCATTCATATGTAATTTATAAATAGTTGATAAAGTAGTAATCTTTATAACAGATCTTTTCGTATAACTTTCCTTCTAAGCTTAGTTACAAATTCAAGTCCTAAGTTTCAATTCTAAATATCCTTCGTTGTATTTTAACGATTTTACGTAACATGCATAAAATTTTCCTCAATATTGCTCTATTTTTTCAAGCATTTTATACTTTTATGGTAAAAATATTTCTGGGAATGCTTTAGTTTTGAATAGTAAAATTTTATTAGGAGCTTTACTCATTTTACATTTAAATTGGAACTTACAGAATTCCTTTTTGCTTTGAGGTTATTTCGATCTAGAGGTAATTAATCTAAAAAAAGGTTTTCTTTTCTTTTCTGTTAGAATTTATGTTTTTTTTATGTCATGAACACGGCGAGATGGTAACTCGCCACGTTCATGACATAAAAAAAAAAACATAAATTCTAACAGAAAAGAAAAAAACTTACTAACTTTTTATTTACTTTTAAATTCCATTATTTGGTGAACAGGTGTACTAGATGTTTTATGACGAGGCCTGTTTTTGTAAATCAGTGGTCTTCAAACTTTTTCAACTCACGGAACTCCCTGGAACTTGAAGGTGCTTTCGTGGAACCCCATTCCATACATATACTTCAAAGAATATCTCAAAATAATATTTAAAGTAGGTCAACATGTTATAGATACTTTATGTAAATGCAATTAAAAAAGTATTGCGTTTATTATTAAAAAAATTATTTTTTTTTTTTTTTTTTTTATTTTATAAAAACCATATTTAGTAGCTGAGATATGTGCTTGCTTTTTTTCCACAAAAACTCTCGAAGTCTAGGTCAACTGAGATAAATGCAATGCATAACATATTCTGAGTATAATTTGTTTTTGTTGCCACTTTTGCGTTGAGAAATACATTTCACTTGCACATAATGTTCTGAATGGCATTAAACTGTTTACAGTTGTGTGAGAAATACTGTGTATTTTGCATGAATTTGAAACCGAAAATTTAGGAGCTGTTCTTTCTTAAATTTAGATTTTAACATCGAATCGATATGTTGTTTCCTCTCCTTCATTATAGACATTTTTGTCCACAAATGCAAAAGGATGCATTTTCCATAAGAAAACTATTGATCTTGAGATATTGTGCTAGCTAACGAATAAAAAATTATCTCTTGGGATCCCCGGGATAGTAAACAATAGAACATTCACAATCTAGTAGGAAGTATACATATAAAAAAAGATAAAACGTTTTAATATTCCTTTATTATATTATAATAAAAGTTTAAAAAGGGTTGTAAAATAAATGTTACATATTTATAAAATTTTCAATTTTAATGATTAGGGAATGCGCTTTAGATATTTGTAATTATACAAGCTTCATAGAGAACATAAATATGTATTCAAAACGGATTTATAAGCTAATTTTCAATTTTCTATTGTAACTCGTGGAGCCCTGGGTATATCTTGCGGAACCCCAGGGTTCCGTGGTACACAGTTTGAAGACTACTGTTGTGTGTGTAGATGATACTCCCTTTTTATTTCCCTTAGGAAACGGCACAATAAAGTACATATAAACAGTAACAAACATTAGCGGAACATTATGACAAATACAAAGTGCGGTGCAAATCTTACTACGAATCCCGCCTTTTTATATGAAACACAGACCGGAAGTTCCAAAATTCACATGACTTCCATGGACGGATCTTGCGATTGGTGGAAAGATATCGTACGAGTTGATTACATAAAGGATTATTAAAATAAGATGAGGTTTTGATTTCTAGGAGATAAGGTATTCGTTAGGCGTGTTAACCTAACAGTTAATTATTTACGCGAGAGTGCTATGGGGAAAGGGTTCACGACCATAACAAATTAAAAAGATTTTAAGATGAAATTACCGTTAATTATCACATACACACATATATATATATATAATCTTTTTCAAGGAACTCTTAAAATTGTAAGGAATGAACCTAAAATTAAAACTTTTTTTTTTTCAAATTGATTGCTTCACACTCTGAAATAATACAAAAGATATTGACACCATAGTTTTGAACCATGGTCAAGGGAAGAAGACACCTAAGCTGTCCGCACTCTCCAGACTTCCACACCACAGTAACGTGAGCACTTTAAGTCTCAACATATTTAAGGTGTGTTTGTTCTTCTACAGGGCAGATCTTTCGTGGCATCAGGATTTGAATTTACAATTCGACAGAGAAATTACTGGCCATGACCATTTGATTACTCTGCATTTCTTTTTCTTTTATAGAGAATTCTCCTAATTATATCGTTTTTCTGGCTTCGCTATTTTAAATACTGAGAGCAGTATATTTTATTAAATTATTCATTTTTATATGAAACAACCTTTTTTTTCTAGAATAATTCCATATATCCGTAATGCTTCATAATTTTTCACTTTACATGTTAACGGGAAAATCGCTTATTGATGGAATGCTTTCAAATTTTAGAAACGCAGTATTACGAACAATTGTGTTGATGGCAATACTATGAACTTGCATGGAGAGTGATGTATTTTTCTGACTGAAAAATATGTTCTGAGTTAATCACGGGCAATTTTACATTTTGCACAAAAACAGCCTAAATCAGGGCCGGTGAACCATTAGCCAATGATAGCCAATGATGGCACGCGACACAATATTTTGGGTACGCCACCGATTAAAACGGTTAGTATTTTTACTTCAAAACAACAAAGTTCATTATGAAGTATTACGAACAAACACGAGTGATCAGTTGCAATTTTCAGCGAGATTTTCTCAGATTTTCTCCTAACACTCATTTGTTATGCACCCTGATTTGCCTTCATTTGTTAAACTGAACTTGTCCCAATTCGATTGGTTGAAAACAGACAAAATTTGAAAAGCAACTGATAGATTTATTTCCAATTTAGTTCCAATATGGATTCAAAAAATTACTAAAACAAGGAAAAAGTTGGAATTGATTGAAGCAGAAAGATTAACAAGAAATATAGGTAAAAATGGCTAATAATGAAATTTTGGAAACATGGAAGTCGATTCCAGACACATTTAACTTTTTGAAGAAGCTGGATCCTATGCTGTTTCAACCATATTTTCATCTGCTTATGCCTGCGAATTATTATTTTCAGAGATGAAAAACATTAAAAACTCGCCTAGAAATCGTTTGGCAGATGACTCCAATTCAGCGTGCATTCTTCTAAAAGTAACATCTTACAATCCTAATATAAGTCATTTGTTATCTTTTGCAACAGAAGTCCGACTCTAATGTTACTTTAATTTGAATTACACGTATAACTAAAACAGTTACAGTGCAAAATTTAATTTTTCGTAGTAAATAAATAGTTTTGGGGCTATTAGTATTTAGTTTTATTATTTTCCAATAATCACAAGTCCAAATTCTTTGACGGCGCGTTAGTACCTCATTAAACATTTCTTTGGAAAAAATGGCACGTCGATACAGAAAGGTTCGCCACCCTTGGCCTAAAGAAATGGCACATATAACATTAAAACCCTTCTGTGAGGATTTCTTTTACCCTTTAAAGACGTTTGAATAACTCTCCTTTTTGACAAACAATCATGACGTCAAAAGAAACACCGAGTAATGAAAAATATATTCGAAAAATCGATAAAGGGAAGTGTTAGGGATTCATGACATCTTATACGAACTTCTAAAAAGAGAGGATATTGTTATACTAGAGGGGTGGTTTTGCCTCATTGCGGTATATGCTTTAACCCGCTGTCTGCATTATTGCGAGCAAGAGTTGGAGTGGATCCCCCCGATGCGTTTACTTATTCCCCCCTCCACGGAGGGGGTGGATAGTTCCCCGGAGGGATGTGCGATGAAATGGGGAGGGAAAACACGATAATGCAGAGCGGTGTAGTGGAAATAGGCTGTAAAAAGATTCCGGCGAGTGCTTTTCCTTTCATATCTAGAAGCTCGGAATGGAATCCAATGGGGGGAAAAATGTGTTCGAGGGTGTATCTAAAAATGAAAATTAGTTCCTTTGAAGAAATAAGAATTCAGAATTAAAAAAAAAAAAAAGAGATGCTTGTTTTACGTTATCTAATTTGTATTAGGCCTCATTTGTCTAAAGAAGTTTTTAGAATGGCTTAAGAATATTTTATGTGCATATTTCTGCTTTTTGCTAAGAAATAAATTTAAAAAAAACCTGATTAAATAACCTGATTTTTATAAGTATAGCTGGACCACATTTTTAAAGTCATACTTTTGGATTTTCGGGATATATATATGTGAGTAGCATTTTTCTAAATTGATATTCCAGATCCAACAGTAGAATTATATTTTTCCTGCGGAAAAACCGTTTTATTGCTTATATGTTTATATTTTTCACTGTTATTTTTCACCTTTTTTATATATACATTTATTGTATTATAATTGCACTTTTGAAGATTTAACTATGAATATGCTTAGTTTTTTTAAAAAAAAGTAAATGTACCGTATGGTTTGGTGTATAACGCGCATAACATAAAAAATAAAATTGAAATTTACGGGGTCGCGTTATACGCCGGATGTAAAAACGATAGCTTTAAAAGTAATAATAATAATAATCATAATGATAAATTGAGCATAAAAAATTAAACTTCTTCATAGATAGAAATATGGTTTATTAAAAAAATGATATAAAACTAATGAACTTAGAGGGTTGTAGTTCTAGAAGTATACTATTTTTTCTAAAGCTTGAGGTAATACCTTAAATAACTGACTTCAAAGCATAAGAGCATTGCATACACACATTTCAGATTTCTTCGTAAAAAAGAGGATGCGCATTATACAGCGAATATATCTTAAAAGACGCAGTTTGAAAGTATAAGTGCACATTATACGCCAGATTATACACAATAGTAATATTTATTTATATAAAAGATTCTACATTTTATATTTCATAAGTGGTTCTAAAAACCCAATAAGGTATCATACACATTCGTGAAAATTAAAATTTTAGAATGCAAATTTAAAAAATAATTTTTCAAAAAAAATTTTTTTTGGTATTATTTAAACATTTATCTACATAAATCTCCCCCCCCCCCAGTTGTTTATGAAAAATACCTTTATCCTACGCATGCATTATTTTATTAGATTTAAAAATCCATAATAACTATTTCGATAAACATATAAAGAGTTAAATAATAAAAAGTGAATGTAATAGTAAAAAATAAAGAGAAAAGAGTTCCAAAAAGCATTATTTCTTTCTAAAAAAATTGAAAAAATTATTAGCGAAAATGCGCTTAAGATAACTTTTTCTTAGATAATACAAGATTTCTTCGATATATGAACTGCAACCAAGAACTCAGTAGAGAATTGATAAAGCGACAGGGGGCGAAACCATTGACCTTTGAAGTTGTATAATCTCGGATAAACTTTGACCCAATAGCATTGTTACTAAGCCCATATAGAACAGTGGTTGATGTGCATTGGTGAAAAGATTCCTTTTCCTCCAATAAGGGACTAGAAGGTATTGTAACTAGAAGGGGGGTATGCGGTTTCCCGTAAATGCTTAGGGCTCTATATATGGCAAGCAATTCCCTATTGGTTTGAAGAACTCAAATACTCCTCAAAGTATTTGGTGTGGTTTGCGAAAGAAAGTCGCGCTTAGAGTTGCTTTGTTGAAATCCTATTGGTTTGATACTTATACTATATCTGCGAGTTAGATTTTCGGGTGTTGATTGGCTATTTTGAACCTTTAAAAAAGTGCTGTCATGAATTTCGAGAAAAATCAAATTAAAATTTAAAACACCTTTTTTGTTATTTGTCCGATATATTAAAATATTATGGTTTAAATATGATGCAAGAAGTAAAATGTTAGAAAAAATAATTAATTTAATTTAAGATTAAAAATTATTTCTTTAACTTAATACGGCCATGTTTCGATTTCTATACTTTAACACCAACTAACATTTTAAAGGTAAATTTTAAAATGAATTTTAAATGATTTTTTTAAAATTAAAGATTAAGTACAAAGTTTTAAACATAAAATACAAAAATAGGAAGGTTATAATAATAGTCATACATATTTATATCAACACGGAATAATATATATTTTTTTCTATCTAAAAAAATCATTCCAAGCTTGACATTGTTTTTTAACTCTTTTAAGGCTAAGGGAAACATTTCCCCCATTTCAAAATTGGGGATTATTGAACATAATTATAACCTTATCTACAGTGGCACCCAGAGGAATTTTTCAAAAAAGGGGGGGGGGGTCCAAGGTCGAAAGTCCACCTTTCTCGCATCCATACACCAATACGCCGCCCAACATGTTCGTTTAATTTTGTCGGTTTTCGGAAGCGAAAAACAATAAAAAATTAATTGTTGTATAAATAATTGGAGTTAATTAATAAAATTAATTCTAAAAAACAAATACTTTCTTAAATTGTATGTATTATATATATATATAGGATTATAACCAATCGGAAAAAAAAATCAAGGACTATAGAGGGGGAAGGGGTCCGGATCCGGGGATGTGATGTTACAACGAATTGCAGTTTAAAAATAGTTTGCAGTATATTAAACTGCTGGAATGTCCATCCGTGTTTAAATTTAGATAAGAATCCCCCCCCCCTTTTGTCAATTCAATATTTATTTGAAATTTAGTAATTATTTGCAGGAATTTAATTTTAGCTACAATAAAAATAGGGATTTGTATACAGTAAAAAACATCAAATATTATTTATTATATTACATTGAGACTATAACATGCTAGTGATGAAATTATCATAATCCTAGAAAGAAAATATTTGATCAAGAACTTTCTTTGTGAGTAAAAAAAAACCTGGAAATTGAGTTGTGTATGGTAACAGACCAAAAAAAGTTAAATAGAAATGTTACAAAACTTTTTCAATTAATTCTCAAAACAAGAATTCTTGATAATTTTAGTTGAACATTAATTAAAATCGTTACCTAAAGTGAAGAAAAAAATTCTGAAAGATTAATTTTTGCAAAAATTTAAAAACACGGTCAAAAAATGTATTTTCAAATAAATTAAAACAATAAAAGTAAAAAACAAAACAAGATACAGTTCATTGTCGAACAGCTTCTGTGATTTTATTGACGAATTATAAGCCTGGAATTATTTATTACACCCATTTAGACTATTTGAGAAGACATTTACGATTCTTCTTTTTATGTGAGCGTTGCTATGGTATCCATGTAGGTAAACACGCAAGAATCGTTTATACCTAAGTGATCTTCCAAGTCTTTATCACGATAACCTTATATTTAGGTTGATTGATCATCTATTGATTTATTTCGACGATTAAGTAATCGATATAAAATAATAGGGGAAGTAACCACAAATGAAAAACAAAAGAAAAATGGAAATGATTCTAACCTTAAAAGAATAGTCTTAGCTCGAAGGATTCTTCGAAGAATTTAATCCTAATTCGGAACATATTTATCGTAAGGGAAAAATATTAATGTTAATCCATCAAATTATATATTGTACATTTATTTGTCATATTGTGTTCCAAAATTCTAATCTGAAGCTTTTTTTAAAAGAAACATAAAATTAAAAATTACTCTATAATTAAAATAAAGAATCCCAAAAATGAAACATATTTTATACAAGGAAAAATGATATAAATAAAAATTAATTAGTTGTTGAGACAGACTGTACTCTGCACAACAGCGAAATTGTATAACGTTTAGACCTTTTTCTACCTAAAAAAAGTATTCTAAGTCAGTAATTTTAACATTCTATTTGGCCAAACTTTAAGTGGAATAGCCTTAAAAAAAAAATTGAAAAACTTTTTTTTTATTTTGAGACGGTTTTTGTGTTTAGTGTATAAGAAAAATATTTTATTAGCAAACAAACACTAAAAGAATTTTTGAGGAAATCTGTAGCTCTTTTCAATTAATTCACCCCCCCCCCCCGTATATTCCTCCGAATAACGCATACTTTTAACGCAATAAAATAAGATCACAATTTACGGGCACATCTTTTACACCGGATATAAAAAAAATAGCTTTAAAAACAATGAGTTTTTAAAATTTGTTTTTTATCCACCGTAAAATCCGGCGTATAACGCGCACTTTTAACACAAAAATAAGCTCGAAATTTACGGTTGCAGTTATACGTCCGGGTATAAAAAGGAGAGCTTTAAAAATAATAGGAAAGATAAGCAATGGAAACAATTAGACTCTCCTACATATATCGAAATACTGTTTATTTAAAAGAAATAACATTCCTTTTTTGAATTTAAAGGGTTGTACAGTTCTAGAAGTATATTATCTTTTTCTAAAGCTTGGAATAATATCTCGAATAAATGACTTCAAAACATAAGAGCATTGCGCATGTGCATTTCAGATTTCTTCCCCAAAAAAAGGGGGTGCACGTTAGATGGCGAATATACCTAATTAAAAATTGTAGCTTGAAAGTATAGGAGCGCGTTATACGGTGGTGCAAGTTATATGCCGGATTTTACTGTATATCTGAACACAATTCATTGAAAAGAAATGACATACCTTATATAAATTTTGAACAATGAAATACCTTTTAAATTATGTGTCCTTCCTTCTTTTCTTGTGCCTTAGGGCTGTAGTTTCAGAAGTATACCATTGTTCAAAAGCCTGGGATAATACTTCGAAATAAATAATTTCAAAAGATAAGAGCATTGCACTTGTATATTTCAAGTTTCTTAGTAAAAAAAGGGTACGCGAAATATGGCGAATAAAATTAAAAAATGAAATTAAAAAGTATAGGGGAGCGTTATACGCCGGTGCGCATTATACGTGGGAATACGCAGTAAGTTTTTTTAAACCTAGTTCTTAATAATAGGGCACAAAAAACTCGAAATTTTTTTTGGAATGTAGAATTTTTGCTCAGTATATAAGTTAAAAGAGTGAAATATCTACTCTGTAACATGGATCTTAACTTCGTGGTCTCTAGCTAACAATCTTGGAGTATCTCTCTAGCTGTAAAACGGAGAGTTGATGTAATCAATTTTCCCTCATCTTTCATAAAATAAACTCCACAACCCATCTTTTACGCAATTTAAATGCAATGATTAAATGTTTCAAATTTAGAAAACCGATGTGAGGTGAACGGGTTACAAGAACGCTCTTTGAAAGTAAAATAATTTGAATTGATGATGGAACATTTTTCAGTCCGAAAAAAAGAATTTCAAGTTTGCTGACATTCTTTAAAATAAAATGCCATTTTCGCTTTCAGTGAAGGCAAGATATTTTTTCGCCTTTTATCTGAAGAAAAAGAAAAGGAAAACGAAACTTTTTCAACTATCGATTTATTGCGACGACACTCCCCTGGGTATGCGTCCCGGCATGACGTAAATTCACTTTTCGTCGCGGAGAAAATGCTCTTATATCCCTCAATGAATCGATCCGTTTGTCCTCCCCCCTTCGTTTTAAACTTGGGCATCTCCTCTCTCTACAGCAAATTTTACGAGCGGCGCGTCTCCATGGCAACCGAGCAACCCTCGCAAAATCGATAATGCTACACAGGGAGTATCGTCATCGCTTTTCCGTAAAGACAATTTCGTGACTCGATTGTTTGGATTATTTACTTACATGAAAGAAGCTCAAGGTGTAGTCTGCTTTTAGGGGATGTATTTTTATTTTTGTTGGGTGGCATCGATTTTCTGATGAGGTGCAGGGAAAGTTCAGACTATGCCATTGACTATCAGTTGCCACTGTTTATGATTGTTATTTATTTAAAGAATTTAATGCACACCAATGATAGCTTAGCGAGTGTACAGGAAAATTATTATTGTTTTAATTTCGTGCATAGTTTATAAAAAAAAGTAATACACAAATAAATTTATTTAATAGTATAATGACATGATAAATGTATGGAAAACTCCAAAATAGGAGAAAAATGTTTATTATTTTAATTTTGATCTTTAGAACAAAAATCTAACAAGCTTTGAATAATCTTTCTAATAAGAATTTAAAAATCTAATCATAATCTAATCTAATAATCTTTAGATCTTTTAGAAAATATTTGTAGGGCTCATTTAAATTATATTGGCATGTAAAAAAAGGTTTTCTATTAAAAATGTAACAGTCTAACACTTGCAACGCTCAGTTATATAGCATTAATAACCGATGAAAACATTTTTCCAAAGACTGATTCAGATTTTAAAACTAAATTCGAGGTATTTGTGGTATTTGAATTTTTCAAACGTTCGGTTGTTGGTTTGAAAATATCCGGAAGTTTCATATGAGATTATATGTATGTTTAAGAGTGTCAGGAGTAAATAGTGACTTCCACTCATAAGAGAAAATTATTTTCTATTTATATATAGAATCTAATTTTCCTTTTTAGTCAGTTTTGAGAACTATCTGTAAATAAATTACCTACCCAGTAGGAAAGATGGTAGCTGAAAGATGCCCAAGTTTCAAGAAAAAACACACTTTTTTTACAATTTTTTTCTTTTGTATACTGTTATTTTTAATTAAAGAAGTACAAGATACAATTTCTTTCACGTCCATATAAAGTTATACTTTGTTTATTTAGCCTAGCTTAGCTTTTCTAACATTTTCTTAAGTTTTTCAGAAAAAATACTCTCCCGGACTTTTTAAAAATTATTTATGTGATTTTAAATACTTGAAATTTTTTTTACAAATGGAAGATCGTTGATGGCTCTATTAGCTAAATAAATTAAAAGCTTTGAATGTGTAGAATATACGTTAAATTATTGATTTTTAATCCATTGTTCTTTATTATTTATTCTTGCTTTAAAAGCCTGAAACTCTTCAATAAAAGGAAAAGCAAATATATAATGATTCAAATCCTCTCCCTCGCCTCTAGTACCACGAAAATAAGTGAGTCTCTTAAAATTTAAAATCAATTTAAAAATGATTGAAAAAGTCTATGGTTGGTTATTTTATTGAGATCTGCTTAAGGATTTGCGGTTTAATAGTAGCAGTAGATAAATTCTGTTGGGGAAGAGGAGATTTAGCATGTTCTACTAAAATTGTTCCAATACGTTTTCTAATAGTCAAGGTATAGTAATAAACGGGGAGAGGAGGAAGGAAAACAAAGTATAGAACATTAGGTTAGTTTCCTGTGTGGAAAGTCCTCTTCACAATCAATTTTTATAAATTGCTATAAGGGCCCTCTAATTTAACCAAAGACTACTAACAATCAGAGTGAGAGAATATTAACGTCGCACTGATTAGCAACACGAGGGCTTTTGGCGACGGTCCGCGTAATTTTGAACCATGGTCAAGTGACGCGGACGACACCGAGCTGGCACCCCCCTCTCCTAACTACCACACCAACGGGAGGACGTTTGAGCTCTCGACAGATTTAACGTGCATCGCTCCCCTAGAAGGCGGGTCTTTAGTGGTACTAGGATCACTGTAATTTCTATGTAATTTAGATTTTGAAACTAGGTTTGAGAATGTTTTGACTATCGTAGTACCACAGTAGACAATGAATTCATGTGGTCACTTTGAAAAAAAAAATGTCAGATTATAAGAATTAATCTCTAGGAATATGCACTAACGAAGATCTTAAAGTAAAGTTTAGAAACAATGTCAAGAATTTTAGCTTTAAAAAGATATACCTGTTATTTATTCCATACTATGGAATATCTTGAGAAAGTTTTTAATTATTTTTCCGATTGAGAAGGAGTTTCAGTGCGCTTGCCAATCTCCAAAACAAAAAAGAAAATACTGGACACTATTAACCAAGGAGATATATTTAGTGTTAAATCCTGGTAAGAGATGAATGCCAAATGTTGAAATTTATTATTGCATCCTCAGATTTCTCCCTCCCTCTAAAAGCTTTTGTTTGTTGCTTTCAGTTATTTTATGCATTCATTATATTTTAATTGAATTAACTAATTAAATTAACTAACATGTGTTTTCTTAAGTTTTAAACTCTTCTATACTTCACTACAATTAAAAATTTAATTTTTTAAAGTAAATATAAAGTACCAGCTGTCAAAAACACATTTAATTTGATAAATTTGCACAAATTTGATAATAGGTAAGTAGGGGGTCTACCCGAAGCTGAAAAACCTGTCAAGGGGTCTATGAGGCTAAAAAGTTTGGGAACCTATGATTTACACAAATCAAGTTCTCAGTTAATCTCTACTCAAGAGGAAAAAAAATGTTTGCCAAATCCCAAGTTGTAGAAATCTGTTCTTAGCGGATCTCGACTCAACGATTTCAAGTCAGTTGGTTTATTTGCTCAAGAAATCTCGTGATGAGTAAGTGAGTAAATAACTTTTCACCTATAAATATAGGTAATTTTATAATATGTTAATCATTAAATTTGAATCTGTTTATATTTTTCATGTATAAAACATTTCATATTGCTTTTTCGAATTTTGAGTGTCAAATAAAATTATTAACATTAATAACGTTATATACATAATTCATTAATAGTTTATTGACACAGCAATTTGAAGGGAGCTTGGTAGCAAAAGTAGTATTTATAGATGTATTAATTGGTTAGTGGGCTTTATAATAGTTCCGATCATATAAATTACTATGTTTTGCAAATGTCAGTCATTTACTATTCTCACACAATTTAGACTGAATACTTATAAAGAAAACTATTGTACATTGAAACTTCACTAGTAATTTTGATTGACTCACCTTTTCAATTTGTACTTTGAAATCCACTGATATTTATCATTTTGTTCAATGGTAAACTAGTATAAATATGTTCTTATATTCAGAAATTAAAATAAATAAATAAATATATATATTTGGTTGCGATATTAATACATATTCTTGCGGAGAAGTTTTTTTTTCGCGCTTTTTTAGAAAATTGAATTAAGTAAAGAAAAAAATATCTATGAAACGATTAAAGGCAACATCATAAATATGACTATTCCAGAGAGATTTATATTAAACAGTTTCACTAATTTTCCCCTATGCTGCGAGGGTTCTTTTTACATACTATATTTTAATATACAACCTGTGGCCAGAAAGTTCGGTGAATTAATTTTTATTTCAAATACATTATTGTACAGCATCAAATACAATTTATTGTCCTTCCCAATAGTCTTCATGGATGGTAATGCACTGTTGGGAACGAGTATACAAGTCCTGGAAACTCCTGTAAAGCAGTTCTTTCCTCATGGCTTTCAGCTCGGCCGTCACGTTGCTTTGAATGTCGGTGATGTCCGTAAATATCTTTCCCTTCAGGGCTGATTTCAATCTAAGGAAGAGGAAGAAGTTTGCAAGTACCAAGTCAGGTGAATAAGGGGGGTGATCAAGTGTCACAACTCCATACGCGGCCAGAACTGCCCTACAACTAAGGCGGTGTGTGGCCGGGCATTAGCGTGGAGAAGAGTCCAGGAGCCTTGCTTGGCGTACTCAGGGCGAACGCGACGCATCCGTTGCAGTATCATTTGCTTTGTCAGACGATTACCCTTTTCCACAAGCTGCTTAACTCTTTCAATGTTTTCCGGGGTGCATGTAGTTTTAGGCCTGCTGGCTTAAAGGGTGTCTTCCAGGCTGGTTCACCCTTCCCGAAAACGCTTAAATCATTTATAAACACTCTTTGATGTGTGGCTTCATCTTTATAAACTTCTTTGAGCATTTCGTGTGTTTCTTTTGCCGATTTCCCAAGTTTTTTTTAAAAACAAAACAACATGTTTATTCTTTGATCCATTTTGTACCCCTACGACAATCCACAATCAACCTTTCGCGCATGGCGTTAAACAAACAGGGAATAAACGCACTTGAAATCTTGCCAATTACAAACATGTTCAAACAGATATTGACTTTCACCACGCGTGGCGAGTTGATATTCTACTAGTACAGCAGCGACCTCTACAGGCTCATTCACCGAACTTTCTGGCCATAGGTTGTATATACAGGATGTTGCCGAATTCGACTGACAAATTCGGAATGAATAAATAAGAGAATATTAATATCGCACTATTCAGCTACTCGAGAACTTTTGGCGACGGACCTCGTAATTTTGAACCATGGTCAAGTGACAAGGATGACACCTGAGCTGGCACCCCTCCCCCTTTCCTAACTTCCACACCATACCAACGGGAGGACGTTTCAGTTTCGAAAGATTTAACGTGCAACGTCTTTGAGAGTCACTATCTGTTTAAGAGTCGCTATCTCTTTTAGAGTCGCTATCTCTTTTAGAGTCGCTATCTCTTTTAGAGTCACTATCTCTTTTAGAGTCACTATCTCTTTTAGAGTCACTATCTCTATATAAGTTTCTGAGTTTTCATTCTTGAAGCCTTTGATGTTTTGATGAATGCTGAATTTTTTTCTGTCATTACTGGAGCAATTTTAATGAATCTCTGGAAATTCTTGTATTTTTATTATGATCCAATGTTACTGCGCTGTCTTTAAGAGGATTGCCAACATTATTTTGAGCATTCTCATCAGTTTTAAAGCACGATTATTTGCTATGAGTGAATGCATCATCACAGTACTTGACATCTGCAGGAAGATTTAAAAGTTGAACAGAATCTTGACAAAAGGATTCTTCTCCAGTGAGTTATTTTCATAGGTATGGTTCAAGTCTTAAGTGTCATCGTTGGCAAAACAGGCTTCAGCTTTATAAGGCTGAACACTGCAATCAAGTGTTATTCCTGCGCCAGCATTCTTTTTTTTTGTTCAGGAGGTCACGTTGCAGTGTTCCAGAAGAAGAATATATCCAAAGGAATAAAGCAGGTAAGACAGGTTGCAGTAATATACCACTTGCAGCACATTGATGATCCAAAGTAGCATGACAGAAACGGCATCAAACAATGATTTTGCCATTGTCACTGACTTATGCATCAAACGCTCATACTTTGGAGATGCATTTTTGCAGTGCTCCAGAAAAAAAATATATCCAACAGAATAAAACATGTAGGACATGTCGAAGAAATAAATCACTTGGACCATATTGATGATCCAAAGAAGCAGGACAGAAAACGCACCAAACAACGATCCTGCCATTACCAATGATTTATTAATCAAAAACTTATGTTTTCAAAAAAGATAACGCAGTGATCAAATAACAACTTCACTTTGTTCGTTCAGACTTTAAATTGAACAATTTTTCATGAGTAAAATAGTTGTGGTATTTGTTGCGCTTTTATATTGGTTGAAACAGTAGATGCATTTGTTGCCTGCTTTGTTAAGATAACTAAATTAGATGGACTACAATGGTGTTGTAACAATAAAAACAAGAATAGAAACAAGCTTATTTTCTTAAAGCATAAATATATATTCCTTTTGTTAAAACAGTGGTAATACAGACATAAATATATATTCCTTTCCTTTAAGACAGTGTTTTTATTCACATAAGGGACTGTAAATTTTGTAATAAAACAGTGATTGATAAATCTGAAAATTAAAACACTTCTACTATTATACAGAACTTACAGAAAAAATTTCAGTTAATTATGTGTACAAAACTTTTTGAGCAATCGCTGTCCTCGTTTGATCATTTAGAAAAAACACACACATTTCGAGTACAACGCTTTTTAAAGTATGGCATATCTTGCTTAAAGTGATGGTATATCTGCTTTTATACTAAAACGCTTGTAGTTTTTGTTCTAGTGAACGGAAAATGATAAATTTGGTATTTTTATAAAGCTAATAAGATGGCCCATAAAATAAAATCATATAAAATTTGTTAATTTTGGGCAAAATTCACAGTCTTAGGGTAGTCGGAGTTTAAAAAAAACTTTTCAAAATAAATAAATCAAAGTAAAATTTAACTTAGGAATTCTTAAAAACTTTAAAAAAAAATCTTTAGTTTCAATCAAATTACATCATAAATGGAAAAGTAGAACTGTAAACACTCGAACTGTTTTGACAAATCTAAAAATGCAACTATTCAAAGATCCTTTTTTTAATGATTTTTACCTCAAGAAACGATTGTAATTTGCCACAAATAAACGAATAAATACAATTTTAAATAAATGTAATGATAGAGTCTTAATAACTACATGAGGAATAATGTAACGCATTCTGAAATAATTGCAACAAAATATGTTACGAATTCGCGACTACACCGAAGACGGCGAAGAAAATTATTTTTGAAATTAAAATGCAAGAGTATCTGTTGAACAATTCCTTTTGCTTTATGTAATTTCAATGAATTACACTTAAAATTACTAAAAATCATTTATTAAGATTTTAGAAATTGAGTACAAACGCCGCCAAAGAAAAAAAAAAGGGATCTCGGATAGATTCTGAAACAGAAAACTAATAAAAAAAAAAAACTCAGGCTATGATAAACTATTAATGTTCACAGGTTCATTTTTATGCGATATTTACGATGAAGGATAAAATACTATTTTAAATATTAAAGGATACAAGCTCTCTTAAAATCTTTCTAATAGTATGTATTTAATGAGCGTAAAATTAAAAGAATATAAAAAAAAGAATATCAACATACTTATTTTTCTACCTTCTTAATTTTAAGAGAAGAAAGACATTTTGGGAGCACGTAGTTGACTCAAGAAGACATTACTTTTTTTTTTACTGGCATGGTGCCAACACAATTTCGAATAACGACTGAACAGTCAAAAAGAGAAGAAAACAGAGAAAAGAAGCAATTAAAACAACTATTCTGAGATGGAATACTAAAAAAAGGAAATCTAGTATTACCTTTTTACTAGAGCGAACAAACGGAAACATTAGAAATTGTTCTGGTGTTTTTAGTGTTATTTTATTAATTTTTTTTATGATTCGATGGAGTCTAAAAATAACGCACATACAATATTTTAGGTTTTGTTTTTATTATGAAAGTATGAACAGCTGCATACTGTTAGTAAGATTTTTATAATGCATTATCTATTGTCAGTACATTGAGAACATTCTCAAAATATAAATGGGAGTTTTTAATCTTGATACGAAAAGCGAAAAAATGCTATTTGGAAATTATTAAGTGCCTCCATAAATAAGTTAGAATTCATGATAAAATATTAGAAAAAAGTTTTAATCGAAAATGAATTGAAATAAATTCTAAAGATTTCAGTAATTTGAAAAGCAGGAACATAAAATTTATCCTTAATTATTTCTCAAAATCTTTTCAACTCTTCTCAAAACATTTAAATCATTTCAATATAACTTACCAGCTAAAAATTTTTAAATTCGAGCAAGTGAATGTTTATTTTATGCTGCACTCTAAAACAACACAGGGGTTGTCTGCGGCGGACCTTATAATTTTGAACCACAGTCAAGTGACGAGGACGACACCTCAGCCAGCACTCCCCTTCTCAGAGTGAGTGAGTGAATATTGACGTCGCACTGATTAGTTACTCAAGGGCTTTTGGCAACGGACCTCGTAATTTTGAACCACTGTCAAGTGACGAAGACGACACCTGAGCTGGCACCCTCTCTCCTAACTACCACACCCTACCAAAAGGAGGACGTTTGAGCTCTCGACAGATTTAACGTGCGTCGCTCCTTACACGGTGAGTCTTCTATGGTACTAGGCTCGAACTCATGACACGCCGGCCACGAGTTCGTTACCTTAACCACTAGGCTACTGTGCCCCCCTCCCCTTCTCCATACAATGCCAACAGGAGGACTATTGAGCTTTCAACAGATTTAACGTGCATCGTCCCCTCTACATAGCAGGTCTTCATCGGCTCTAGGCTAGAACTCATGACACGCTGGCTACAAGTCCTTGACCATAATCACTAGGCTACTGTGGCCAGATATAATTTGTATAAGGTTAGGCAATGATAGAAGAGCTAGGACACGATACAGTTGTGAAATTATAGTTATAATTTCAATTCAACAGGGGAGGGCACGACATAGGAAATTCATTTGGGGACGAAACTTTGTGTAACAGTAGTACTCCTTTAGGTTGTTCAACCGTCAATGTAGTAGCTCTGAATGAAAAATCAATTCAGAGAAAGAAGCCTTCGAAATTCATACATAGCTAATATGCAAATAAGTTTAAATTAGTTCCCGTGACGCAAGTGTTAGTAAGGTGGTAACGTATTTGCGTACTACGCTATCACTCAGAGTTCGAGTCGCACGAGCGACTTTTCTTATTTCTTTATTTAATTATTTTTACAATCACAGTAGAATGTCGTTTGTCCGAATGTTTATTATCCGGAGCATCAAATATCGGGACTAAAGTCCGGATCCGTTTACGAACAGTGCAATGCTCAACAGTTGTTTCCTGTGAGGCCAAAAGGAACGGGAAAACCCAAGGTGAGGGATATTTGGGGAATTTCAGCGGTGTGATTTGGTAAACATCTGTGCGGAATATTAGGTCTGTTTATTTCCAAGTAAAGGGGTGTATACTTGCTCTTTTGTTGAGTTTTGTTGATGTAGGAACCTGGATGGCATGCGATGCGGAAGACATTGGATTTCAAATGCTTAATGATGACCAGATTGTGATTTCCGTGCAAGAAGAAACCGACCCTGTCGACGATGAAAGGGAAGGAGACGAAGAAAACAACAACAACGAAAATAGCAAGGGTCCATCAAATGCTGAAGCGGTTTTTGCATTAGAGACAGCTATGGAGTGGTACGAACAACAATCAGAATGTGCTGTCCTCCTCAACTACTGCTCTCAAGAGAATCAGAGACTTTGCAGCAAAAAAACGAAGGTATACGATGGTACAGCGAAAAATAAGTGATTATTTTCCCCAATCAAGGTAAAATTGCATTTAAATAATTTTGTATTGTGATAGTATTCTTAAAACAATTTTATACGTGTATTCTAATTTAAGTTACAGTAAAAATATTTAAAATAAATTATTCGCTTGTACGCTTTTATAAAATCACGGTTCCGAACCTAGTTAAATACCTTTAAGCAAAATAATAATAATAATAAATAAAAAAAAGTACACTATTAAATAGAAATCGAATAGTTGGTAATTTCTCACGAAATAAAAACATAATAGAAACAAAGAAATGACCTATGGAAAACTACAAGAGAACAATTGTTCTACGGTACAACGGAGTTCTGTAGTTAAAATAAAAATAAAAAAAAAACCTGTTGCTTTCACAGCACCAGTTCGTTCTAATCTAAATTTAATGAAATCATAAAAGTGTGCCCTATTTGAATTCATACAAAAGGAAAAATAGCACTTAGCAGCTGATAACTCACAAACCTTTTCTGCTCATAGCTCTCAAACCCGAATTCGAGTCATAGTGAAACTGAAAATCTGTCGTATTGATGAAATGATGCCCAAAGACCTCAATTTAAGCAGATGTAAAACTTGGATTTGGTATCCTTTTCAGTATTTGACCATGGTTTAAAAATACAAGATATACTTATAGCTCTCATGTTATTAGTACTTTAAAGCACAGCGCATTAATAAAAAATCTCTCTCTCAGTGTAACTTTTAATCTTTATAACAGGGCAAAATTCTTTAGAAAAATACTTTCTGAGAACCATAATTAGTTAATAAAAATTTTGTAAGACAAGTTCCTTAAAAATATCATAACAGCCAAAACACTTGATGTATACTCGTACGCTTGAAAATGATGAGACCATATATATATTGCTCCACCTGCTTGGTATTCAAGGGCGTAGCTACCGCCGTATTAACAGTAACAATGATGCGAGGCCCTCAAGCTACAGGGACCCCAACACATGTAAGCAAAAAATCGTAAATTATTAAGAAGCTCAAAAGAGGGCCTCCGAGGAATCTTCAATACAGGGCCCACTCCGGACTGCCTACGCCAGAGTCAAAAGTCCTAATTTTTTCCTAAAGGTCTATAATAGGGGTCGGCAACCTATGGCACCACATGTGGAAGGTAGTACAATTCTCAGTAGCACTCTGCATTACTCTACAAATTTGTCAGTGTTTTAGTGGATGGAAGTTGATAAATTTGTAAAGGAACTTATTTGACAAACATCTTCAGAATAATGGACATTTTCGGAATTACGAAAAAATCTGAAAGATAACTCTAAAAATAAATTTACACCTATTTAGTAAATTATTGAATGTCGTTGTCTGAGAGATTTAATTGTTTAAAGAGATAAAATTCAATGTACTCTGCTTTCCGCTTTGGATCTACAAATCTAAGAAAAAACTTTTTCCTCATATGAAAATATTTCGAGTCCCCAAAGAAATTGTTTAACAACGGAATGCTCAGTATCGTATCAAATTGAAAGTTACGCATTTTACCCCTGATTTTGCGATATGAAAGTAGAACGGTGCAAGCACAAGGTTCGAATTAAAATTTTTATTTATCATTTGATTTTATAATGAAGGAAAATACTTATATTTTTTTGTCTATTACTCATTTTAATAAATATGTTTAAAAATAGTTAATATGTGTACAATTTTAATTTTTGTTGTTGAAGAGATAGTCGTACTTTATGCTGTTTATTTTTATGTTACGAAATATCTTAAAATGATGCAAAATTAATATATACCGTAAAATCCGGCGTATAACGCACACTTATACTTTCAAGCTGAAATTTTTTAAATTTTTAAGTATATTCACCGTATAGCGCTCACCTCGTTTTTCCAAAGAAACCTGAAATGTATGAGACAGTGCTCTTACATTTAGAAGTAATGTAATTTGTACGAGGTATTATTCCAAGCCTTAGAAAAAAATAGTATACTTCTAGATATACAACTCTTTAATCTCATAAGGAATGTCATTTCCTTAAAAGAAACATTATTTTAGTATATGTGGAAGTCTAATTTTTTTTCAATACTCATCTTTTTTTTTTTTTATCTTTAAAGCTCTCATTCTTATGCCTGGCGTATAACGCGAACCCGCAAATTTCGATCCTATTTTTTGTGTTCAAAGTGCGCGTTATACGTCCGATTTTACGGTAAAAAAAAACTGTAAATCCATGTTATTGTGTGGCCTCTATTCTCTAACTCTGTATACATTATCGCGGGAATCGAATGGTTTCAAAAATGCCCTACTGTGTGGCACACTGAATCATATTGGTAGATTGGCTTAACAGGCCACAGCTAAAACGTTTCGGAGCCCTGATCTATAATCTGAAAAAGTAAGTAAAAATAAAACTTAACAAAAATACAATCTGAAATGGACTATTCATATTTTCTATTCAATATCATGCGCATTTGTTCGTATTTATATTGGTAATAGTAGTTACACTATAAGTTGTAAGCCTCAAATATCATAACTAAAATTAGATCCAATCGCAAAACTCTTACCTGAATTTAAATATCCGGTATCAATATAATCTAAAGCAAAAACACGTTTATGGAAAAGTTGCGAGTTGAATTTCTCAATATTGATATGCTGTCTGCAAAACTATTGAAAATCGTTTTAAAATGTAGTTAGACCTTCAAAAAGAGTTTGAACACATATCGACGGTTAATCGGTTGCCATTACAAATGCAAATGTAAAAAAAAAAAGTTCTTTTGCATCCCCCCCCCCCCTATTTTATATGCATAAAGTCGTTACATTTATTTGGAAGGAAAATTACCAAACACAAAAATAAAATGGATTGCATTTAATTCCTCTGGGAATTTCATAAAGAAAATCAGTTTCTCAACCTATGCTTTTTGGCACGTGCCGTTTCAAAAACTCTCCCTCTCTTTGAAAAAAAAAATACTAAAATTACCGTTGTGAAACAAACGCTAAAAATCTAGCGTATGGAGCAATGCCAAGGTTAGAAAAATTGAATAGATGGCAAAGTATCAGCAATTAGACTATGTTATTCATTTGATGTTCTGCATGTTCCAACACAAATCACATTCGAACGTTTTAAGCACTATTATTTTTGCTCCCTTTCTTTGTATTATGTGAGCTGTTTGTTTATTATCGTTACGCTGGAAGTTTTGAGTCTTGATGTTGTTTGAGTTATACCTCGTGTTGTGCGAATATTTGATCCACTAATGTTGTAGTCAGAGTTGCCAGAAACTTATGCAGCAAAGTAGAAATGGAGAGGGGGAGGGGGGAGGGAAGTAGCAAAAAGTAGCGAAACGATTTTCACTTGCAATTCTTAATATATATATTTTTTAATTTTGGCAATTTTGCAAAACTGTTTTAAAAATATGTTAAAATGCTTTAGTTATTTAAAATATATTCAAATTCTTCCTGTTCAATATCGTGATCAGCTGTGTCTTTCTTACAAATTTCTGAACTATATTGAAGCATTTGTGGCGATGTGAAATAAAATCAACGCAGCAAAGTCCCTCTTTCTTCCAAAGTCATTTTGATTCTGAGAAGTGAATCCACAGTTCAAGGCACATTCGATTCCTTAGTTTTGTCCTTGTTGACAAAACTTTTTGTTGTCGCTATTGAAGATATCCTTTCCACAGTGGCAATACTTATAAGTAGGCTGTAAAGCTCAAAGCAAATGTAGCTAAAAAAATCTCTTAAAAACAGATTTCCAACTGCGTCTTTTATATTAAAAATGTGACACCAAAATTATGCTCCATCATTAAAAGCTCAGACTCTAAATGAAAAACATCTTTCAACTTTATGTTAAAAATTTGTCTTCACTGATGCTCCAGAACATCCAATTTAGATTGGTTTGCTAATTCTAAAGGCAGATCGTAAAAAGAAGGACGATTTGAATTTTAAAAAAATATCAGGGGAAAAATTATATATCTTTTTTTAGTTACATAATTTGAAGAAATTCTGCTTAAAAGTTGCTCACAGGAAGTCTTGAGAAAATTATGACATTTTTGATAGATTTCTTTTGAAGATTCCGGAGAAATTGTTTTATTTTTGCTTGTCAGTTTATTCTAAAAAGACTGTTTAAAAATCAACTTCCTACAGCATTCCATGTCGTTTCGGAGATTCCCCATGTTTTCATTGGTGAGGACTAAAAGTCACCAAATCTTTTTGGTGATTTTTCCCAAATAACTCATTTTTTCGAATTTGTTCCAATACTTATATGTTTGGTCGAAAGTAGCAAAAGTAGCGGGACCATCAAGCGAAGTAGCGTAAAATTTGCTAAGTAGCAATAGGATAAAAAAAAGAAGCGAAAAGTTTTGAAAAGTAGCAAAATTCGCGAAATGTCGCACGATCTGGCAGCACTGGTTGCAGTATCAAATTGATGTAAAAATACAAACAGATGTAGAAACAGCTAAACTCTTATGAAAATAAACATCTGCTTCCGATTTCATTTAAAAGAATTGCTAAAAAAAAAAGCATATTCTCGAAAAGTCCGGATAACTCAGCCTCTCACTTGCAGGTCAAAAACCGAGCAAGACATTATGCTTGATGCAGAAATTATTGTAGTTAATGAAAAACGCCGGAAAATGTATGATGAAGACGTTAACTACACCATACAAACTCCTAAAATATCATATAGTGAGGGAGCAACGACTTTCGAAACCACCCTTCAGTATTTTAAACAACAAAGTGCGTCGGTAATGGACTTGCCGCGGGGGTTAAGCCACTGCGATATGCTGGTGCGATAATGTTCTGTTACAGGCAGTGCTGTGGAGTGCACCGGTATTTGTTCTTGATGAAGGCTGCGTCAAACGAGAGCTGGAAAAATGCTGGGGTGCAGGTGCTGGCTGGAATTGGATATACTGTTGAAGTTAGATCATGTCTCTGCTTTGGTGTCCTCTTTCGGGATTCCAGAGTCTCTTTAAAGGTGGAATACGTCCCATCCTATGAAAGTGACACGTGATGTGTAGTCACTTCTGTTTGGACGTATTCGGTGAAACCGTTCTTCTATTGGTCCAAAGTCCCCCTTCGTGCGGTGTACTTTGACACTGCGGTTGGCGTGGGAACCGCGCCGGCCCTTACTGTTGGCTAGATCAAGGAAGGTCAGAGGTTGACTTCCCTTAGGACATCAGCGCCCGGGTGTCCACTCTGGGATACTTTCCCATGAGAAACTCTTGACCGTCGAGACGTCACTCGTTCCCGACGGGAAATGCGTCTTTGATGGACACCGCCGCAGACTTATTATTCCTTCGTCGTCTTCGTCACGAAGCAGCAAAACGCAGAGTGAAGAACGGAAGGCAACAGGACATTACGCATTTCTTTCAAAAAAAGTAGCCAGCTTTTGTAGTCAGCTACTTAATTGTCATTATAGTCAGTTTTATACCATCATAAATTATTTTTCCGAGGTGTGTCTGATCAGGTAAATTGCTGTTTACTATGTGATCATTAATTTTCCTTTTCATGCAGTAAATGCTCAATGCCTTCATCATCAAGTACGTACCTTTCCCCTTTGTTTAAGGGTATTTGGAACGTGGCGAAGAAGAAGATCAGATTTCGAGCTCTATCAATCATACAAAGAATCTGACGTTGTTAACTTCATCAAAATATAGCGAATTATATGAGCAAGTCACGTTGTCAGAATGGACGAAGATCGCACCACTAAAAAAGTCTTCAATGCCCAACCAATTGGCACACGAAGGAAGGGCAGGCCAAATCTTAGATGGATTGATGGCCTAGAAAAAGATCTAGTTTTGAGAACTAAGAATAGGAGAACACTAGCAGGGAGAAGGCTGGCCTGGAAAAGACTTCTTGAGAAGACCAAGGCCCACTCTGGGTGGTCGAGCCACTGAGGAAGGAAGGAAGGGTATTTGGGCAGCTTATTTCCTGCTGTATTCTCAAGCAAGCAATAATACAAGTGCAGTACAATATTTTCTGAAGAAACATTTGTACTTATTCTTTTTAGTTCAATTCTCAATAACCCGGAATTTTCATAAACTCGGCCACCCTTCGGTCCACATTAGGTCAAGTATTCGGGATTCGGGACTCCACTGTATTATATCACTTTTGCCAGAGAACTACATTCTACTTTTGGATTAACTGACGTCACTCAGTAGCAACATGTGGGCTGTTGGAGATGAACTTCGTAATTTTGAACCAGGGTTCAACTGAAGAGGATGACACATGTGCTGGCATCCCATTCTCAAAACTCAAATACCTCCAAACGAAAGAGCTTAAGCCTCGACGGATTTAACGTGCTCCAGTTCACCTTCTTTTGGAATAAATCTTTGGCGGTGGTATCAATATAAGCCAGTCACATCCTCCAGACTGAAACGATCATTTTGGTCCAGTGGTTAGTTACGTGCTTACGGAACGAAAGGTACCGAGATCAAATCTCCTTTGGTGACCTTGACACTGAACTCAGAAAAACGCAACTTTCGTGCAGCTGTCATCTACCCTCCACAAAAGTAATAAAGCCGTCAGATCCCCATGACGCAACATACAAGTTGTCAGATCCCCATGACGCAACAATCAAGCCTTCAGACCCACTTGACGCAACAGCAACAACTCACACACTCACCATAACAACTATATCGTTCGTTAGCAAACCAACTTACTGGTAGGGAGTGTGTGGCGGTCGTATCTATATAAATCAGTGACTGCCTCTGGACTGAAGTGATCATTTTCGTCTAGCGGTAAGTTACGTACTTACGAAGCAGAAGATTCAGGGTTCTAATCCTTCACGTCTTATCAAGTTAACTGAGTTTGACGAGTATATTCATCATGGAGAAGTCGCAGAAATTTATGTTCCGACTATTGTATTCGTCTGATCATTGGCTATTCAAGTTCCATTTTTTTTTTTTTGTGTGAACAAAACGTATTTTCAAATTTTAATATGTTTAGAATACTTTGAGGCCAAGTCGGAGAAAAACAAGTAAATAAAAAATATGAATACTTTAATATGATTCCATGCGTCTCTGTACGCACCGGATGAAACAGTGTATAAGTTCGCTTTTCGAATTTATTTATGAGCAATGATAATGGTTTAAGGAGCAGAGGTAAAAGTCGGGAAGTTAATTTATAATAGCATTCCTTCAGGTATGGTCATCTATGAGGCAAATGCGTGACGCCGACCAAGCGCTGAGCCCATTGATAGCTGTTGGCCCAAAGTTACCTTGTTATCGAGTGGAGTAAATGCAGGGGTGTAGTACCACCGTATCAATGATGGGGGGCCCCCAAGCTACAGGGGCACCACCATGAGTAACTACAGTCCCACTAGCAAGGTTCTCATATCTAAAAAGGGCCCCGAAGTAATTTTGGTACAGGGCCCACTCAGAACCAGCTACGCCAGTGAGTAAATGCCAGTTGGTTGATGTTAGAACCATGTGCTGACATTAGAATAAATCCAGGGGTGGTCAACCTTTTTGGGAAGCGTGCCACAATCTGATAAAAAAAAAGCTACTCGTGCTACTTCCAACTTCTCTACCAAACTAAAAAATATACAAAAGTGAAAAAATGTTACTTATAGGCTTATTATGGGTTATTTACACCAAAAACATTTTTTTAAATGCAAGTTTTATATAGTGAAATGTAAAAAAAATAATAAAAAATAAATGGTATAACAAATAGAACAACTTATAGATTTTATTGTTGATAAATCAGTTAGCTTAGATACAAAATAAAAATAAGCAACTTGAAACAATTAATTTTAAATGATTATTAAGCAGTCAGTACTTTCTTAATGTGGTTTTTGAATTTGTAGTTTTTTTACTGAATCATCTATATTTGGACTATATAGTTCGTGAAGATGCTAACACAATTAGATGTTTCAGGTGCATATCAGTTAATTTTGAGCGATATTTTGATTTAATCACATTCATATAACAGAAAACATTTCTTCACAAACATATGTTGATCCAAACCTAACACAATATCTGACTGCTAAATCATGTAAATTTGGAAAATTGCTTGGTGGCACAAATTTCCAAAATTCGATGTAATTCGGATCATTTGCGGTTAAAATAATTTCCTTATATTTGTTTTTCAGAGTAATATTGTGCTGTAGGTCAATAATTTCAATTTGTACCTGAGGTGGGTAACAATTAATGTCTTGAAGAGAAATCAAAAAAGGATTAGTGAAAAGTTCAGTATTTTTGTTATCTTTAAAATCCTCAAACCTGGCACTGAAAGAATCCTGCAAAATGGATATTAAATTTTTAAATCTATCATAGTTCGGAACATTACTAACTTTGGCAGATAATTCCTGCAAGTGTGAATGGGAAAAGAGTTAATTTTTTCTCTACGAAATCCAGACAAAAAAAAAACGTTTTTTCACAAAAAAAGATATATGACCAACTAGGGTAGGAAAAACACAATTTTTTCCCTGTAATCTTAAATTTAAATTGTTTAAATGTTCCATTATATCGGTAAGAAAAGCTAAATCCCACAGCCAATTTTCACTCCTGATGAGCGAGCATTCACTGGGCAGTTCCATCGTTTTCTTCAGATATTCTAAATCACATTCCATGTAACTTCAAATATCGCAAGTAACTTCCTTTGGAAACCAGCGCACACTACACTGAAGGAGTAACTGCTATTTTCTTCCGTTTCTTCAAGGAAAAGCGTACGAAATCTTCGTCGATTCAGAGCACGAGCTCGTATTTTGTTAATACAGCGTACCACGGGGTTCAACAACGAAAGACAAGTTTAAGTCCTTGGCACAAAGAGCTTCTTGATGAATAATAAAATGATATTTGAAAACTTTTCTTCCCAAATAATTTTCAAGCAATGCAATAAAATCTTTTATTTTGCCACCCATGCAAGGCGCTCCATCTGTGCAAACACTGTCTAATTTTGTCCATTCTACTTCGTTAACTTCAATTACATTTTCAAGTTCCTTAAAAATGTTTTCACCTGCTAGTTGGCGCAAATCAAGTTCTTCCACAGTATCAAAATTATTGTTCGTGTAACGCACAAAGATGCTTAACTGCGCATTGTGTCTGTGATATCACAGCTTTCATCCAAAGTTAATGAAAAATATTTGCAATTTTGAAGTTCAGAGACAATTTGTGTTTCAACATCCTGGCCCATATCATCCATATGACGCTTGACGGTATTTTTAATCGAAGTTATTTTATCTACCATATTTTTGACATTCAGATCACTGACATTTTGGACGAAAATTAAAAGGCTACTTTTTTATTATCTCCTCTCCGTCAGAATATGGTTTATTCATGCGGGCTAACAACAAAGAAAGTTCATAAGAAGCCTTCACAATTGTTTCCATTTCGTCATTTCTCTTCTGGAACAAAGATTGTTGGCCGGCTAAAGATTTCTTTTTTCTATTGATAAATTCCGTTTGCAAATTTGATCCAACAGGATATTTGCTGTTGAAATCACTGTACAGTTGTTTGAAATGACGGTCCAAGTTAAATTTTTTGGAACTGCTATATACAAATTCCACATATCAAACAAATAGGCTTGGAAGCATTTTGATGTGTTAACACGTATTGCTCTTCCCAGACAATTTTAAAATCACGAGCTGCAATATCCTCTTCACAATTTCTTTTCGATGTCGAAGGTTTACTCAAAAACATATTGAAAATAAAAATTTTTTAAAGAACTACACTCAACGCTAAAATCTAAAAACAGTTTTAGAAAAGGAAAAAAAGCTTAACGTCTTGCTAAACAGAGTTTAAAATCAACTGAGTCTGACAGCTAGAAAAAATCTGTTGATGTTACTCTACAAATTTTCTAGGTTCTGAATCCAGGATTTTGATTCGTCATGGATGTCTCTTTCTGCGTTATAAAGTGGCTACTTTGTGCAGATAGAAATACTTCTACCGTATCAACAACTGCTCTCCTAATATATTGCTGAATTACTTCTTGACATTACAGAAATCGTAAATAACCAACACCTTTCGAAAAACCTTTTTACCTGACATCATGCTGACAGCTATAAACACTAAATTTCAGAACTGCAAGGGGAAGCTGAAATTCGAATAGAAATCCCAGATGTTAAAAATTAACCGCCCCCGAGAGAAAGCGACTTTTTGGGCAGATTCAACCGTCCGAGAGAGAGAGAGAATTTATTTGTTTTTAGTCTCATGTGTTACTCAACACTTTTCTCGGAACGTTACAATGCTGTGGAATTGTAAGCTTGGGAGCATGATCTCATTTTTGGCACTATACTGAAGAAAACAAAAAATCTTGCTTAGCGCCTTTAAAATATCATGCTGAAAATTTCTATTTTTTACGTATTCTCTTCATGATAATTTTCTATTGTAATTCAATTAATTTAGTAATCTTTTCAAACATTTTTTAATTTCTCAATAAGTCTTCGCGTGCCACAGTTACGACTCCCGCGTGCCACAATGTGGCACGCGTGCCGCGGGTTGGCCACCCCTGATCTAAATAATAGTTCTTTTATTGGGGTGGGAAAGACAAGATTGCTTTTTGGTGAGAACTGTGATCAACCCTACAGCGCCTCTTCAGAATTTCCTTAGAGTCCATACAGGTAGAAAATATTTTGTCAGTAAAGAAGTAAATAAGTCAGTGTGTGTTGGGTCTCTCAGTCCTCGAGTTTTGACGGCCAATAAAATTCTTAGATATCCATAAAAACTTACGATAGGAAGAATTATCGGCTTATGTTAAGCGAATAAATTATTAGTAATAAAATAAACCCATCTTTTTGATCCAATATTGTAACAGCGACATTTACTCTGTCGTTGAAGAATATATTCGTCTTCGGTCGCCTTCCATGACATACATAGTTGTAAGCTTTCAAACGCAGGCGCCACAGTTAATTGGTTATTGAAATAGTTAATTTTAATTATAACGGTTTTTTAAGGACTCTTACTATTTTTTTTTTCGGGAGCTCATTTCAATGACATGGATCTTTTTCTTTTATGTATATATATACCATATACATAGCTTTAGGAAACAAAAATATGAAAATTACGTAGAAAAACCAATTAGCAATAAATAAATATGAATAAAATAACATTTGAATATGTATGATTTTTCTTACGAGTAGCGCATACCCACCACTTCTAAAAAAGAAAAAGAGAGAAAGGAATGCATTTTAAAGGTATAATTAATTTATTGTTTGTTAAAAATATATCACTTAAGAATCATTTTAATTATTCTACATTTTATTTACATTAGTTAAAAGTGTAATAAAGTTATACGAAAGATTATCTTATGGTCTATTTTTGTGAATAAAACTTACTCGATATCTATTCTGATATTTCTTTTTTACTGACATATATAATGGGATAGCTGTAATTTGTTAGTATTTGAAATCAGTGCTTCAAATTTAGTTCCTCGTGCATTCATTGCTTATTTGAACAATATTCTGAAAATTCAAATTTGTAAAAATCCAGGTGATTTTTTTGAGAAAAAGAAAATGATAGACAGAGAATCAACAATCAAATTACGACAAAAAACTATTTCCTGCCTTGGAAAAATTTTCCATACATAAAATAGACAACAAATCAGAGCCTACGTTATTTTTTAAATGCTGAAATATACTCCCAAATATTTCCTATTAAATAAAAACCTGAAATTTTAGGAAATCCATTTTATATTTGCGTGGAGTCGCAATTTTCGATACAATATCCATTCCATGATGACCTAGAATCCAATCCCAGCCGCTGCAAAACATCCGGTTCTCTAATTAACAAAAAAAAACCTTGCTGACTGCCACGAAGTTCAACCTATATTGATGGGTCTTGACTCCCGTTTCAAGCTAATTTACACTCCCACTTTTTCAAGAGGTTAACCTCTGCACACAACAAAAGGCGTTTAACTGATCATCCATCAAGTTGAAATCATGGTAATTGAATAGTCTGACGCAAGACCTCAAGGGAAGGAGAAATCTTTCACCTGTACTTAAGAGTAAACATTTGCGCCCAAGATATTCGTTCTGCAACTAAGTTGCTCAATTTTTAACAATAATTTCGGGCTTGCATATCACACAGAATAAATGCGATACTCTTTAGATTTCCACCTAACGAGAAAACGAAAGCATAAAAATAATTAATATAATGATTATTATTACTATCAGTAGCGCACACAGACTACTTTGGTGGGAGGAGTCCCATTTTTGAAAAAACATTGGACGAAATCACCGTGACGTAATACTTATACTAAAAATCAAGAATCCGTTGGTCTATGGGAGGGGTTTGAACTCCCAAACCCCACCCATGTGTACACCATTGATTACTATATATGCAGAGACGTTTAAGGTATGGGGCCAGGGACGTCTTAAGACTTCTTGAGGCCCTAGGCAAATGTAGGCCTCATCTATGACTCTTTAAAGCAGGGGTACTCAACCTTTTTTTCTGCTGGGCCGCATACATATGTCAGCCATTTCTCGCCGGCTGCATACATATGTTAGCTATTTCACGCAGGCCATAATATGAAGTTAAACGGGGGTGGGGGAGGGGAGAAATGTTTTAAGTCCACGATAACATTGAAAATTTAAAATATGGAAAATTGATCAATATAACTCTTGTTTTTGATTTTTTTTAAATTATTATTTTTTATATATATATTTATTTTTTTGTCACTAACACTAAATTCAAAATATTAAACAAACACTCCTTCACAATTTCTGAATCAGTAAACGGTTTCATATGAGTACCAATAATATAACAAACGTCTTAGGATTTCTTTGTTACTACTGCGACGTTACCACTGACGAAAGATTTTGTTGCTGCTGCAAAGAATATTTAATAAATACTATTTATCACCTCTTGAAAGAGGAAAAGTGACACACTGAATGAGTCCTGCTTATTGGTATTTTTTGAATATAGAACTTTCGTGACAAATCAAACAAGTACTGATCCAGGTTTGTTTTTCACTACAAAACAGTCAACCTCCAAATTGTTCGAATATTTTTCGCTTGTAAGGTATGAAAGATTGTTCAAAATTAGTTCCACCCATAAAATTGTCGCTACTCCACTGTTCTCTGTTATCAGTATCTGTAACCGTTACAAATAGAAAAAGCATATCAATTCGCAGTCGTACGACATCGATAGCAAAAAAGTAAAATTGATACATTTGATTTCTTGTCAAAGAATTTCCCATCAAATTTTTAATACATTGTCTTAAATGAAAGAATTTCTAAGAGCAATGGGTTATAACCGGACCACTTAAAAAGGCTCGAAGGGCCGCATGCAGCCCGTGGGTCGCAGGTTGAATATCGCTGCTTTAAATTATACAGTACAAAGTATACGTTGTCAAATACTAGTGCAAACAATAACCCGAAACAAATAAATGTGCATGAGTTGCAATCGAACAAACTGGCCCGACCGATTGCCGCCTTTTTGACTCAATGAGTAATAATGATGTATGGAGGTAGGGCCTAGGCCTCTACATGGATGGCGGTCATCACATAAAGCCAGTTGAGTCCCAAATTCCCAGTTTTTCAACCGGAAAAAACATTTGACCATTGAAATTATTCGAATCATGATCTTATAACTGAATCGAGAATGAGATGAGGTCTCTATTGAGGCCCAGGCCCTGGGATTGGGACCACTTGCGGCCAGTCCCTGCATGGGGCAACTGGGATTGGTCCTAGGAAAGGTGAGGGAGTGCCTCTTCCCCCTTGTTGGCCTCCAGAAGATCTTGATCCGAATAATTTTAATGGTCAAATATTATTCCCAGACATATTCTCCCAAAAATTTAGGAATTTCGAACTATATGAAATCTGGCAACAGTGGTAAGACTGCATTAGTATGTATGTCCGTCGTCCATGCCGAGGCTTCGGCTAACCAACATACCTCATCATTATTCATTTAATCGAAAGGCAGCAATCAGTTGAGTCGGTTTGTGCGTAGATTTGTAAGGTTGTGAGTCATGCGGATTTATTTGTTAGGTGTTGCCGTTTGTTAGAGAACCTGACCAACGTATGTTATACTATACCAGGTGTGACACACACAAAAATGAGATTGGTCCAATAAATTATTGTACGTACAGAATTAGTTCTCTGTGATATTATCACCTTCAAAGTAGTCCTCTTCAGCATTCACACACATCTGCTTTCGGTGCTGCTATTGCTGGTAACAGTTCTGAAATGAGGTTTTTGGAAGTCCCTTTTTGCCTAAATCTGTTTAACTGAGGTAAAATGGGTTCCCTTTAAGCAAGATTTAACTGTAGAAAGTAAAAATAAGTCACATGGACTCAAATCAGGTAAATAAGGAGAATGCCTCATCGCAGTACTGTTTTGCTGGTCAGAAACTGCTAGACAGATAGGGTGATGTGAGCGGTTGCATTGTCTTGGTGCAACAACTATCTATCCCCCCCCCCCCAATTCTGGCCTTTTCCCTAATTTTATCACGATGTCTTTTTAGTACTTCAATGTAGTAATGTTGATTAACAGTCTGACCACTGATGACTGTCGATTCCCTCTGAAAACCGCTGTGCCTCGTGCCGTGTGCACGAGACACAGTTTCATCTCCATAAGAGCCTTGGTGTTAAATATTTTAATGTTCGTGGCCGATTTCTTAAGTATATATATATATAAGAGATTGATTTGTTTCCTTATATTTTCAATATTTCTTACAGGATGTATTTTAAACAGTTTGATCATGTAGGAGGGTTTTTAATCAAGTTTTGATCCTGTGGGATGGATTTTACAGAGTTTTAAACAAATAGGATTGATTTTACAGAATTTGGATCTGGTAGGGTGGATTTTGCCAAGTTTTGATTACAAAGAAAGGATTTTACAGTTTTGATCATGCAGGATATAATTTACAGAGTTTTGATCATGTAGAAATGATTTCACAGAGTTTGGATCATGCAGAATGGATTTGACAGTTTTGATCATGTACAATGGATTTTGCCGAGTTGTGATTACAAACAATGATATTTAGAAATATTTGATCATGTATGATAGATTTTACAGAGTTTTAATCAAATAGAACGGATTTTACCTAGTATTTATCACATAGAATGAATTTTACAAAGTTTTGATAACATGGATGGATTTCACAGATCTTTGATAATTTAGGATTCCCGCATGGGCCACAACTATGCTACAACGTTGAGTTCGCGCATGAATCAGTTTAACAGTCACTGCACAGTATTTCAGTCATACTTGTAGGTTAATACTTTATTCTAATTTCTTAGATGGAATAAGAACTAAAAGAGATTATTATGCATACAAGGAGAAATTTAAGATATCCGATTATTAAAAGAGAATATTTTTCCTCGTATTGGATTTAAATGGCATTTAGCTTTTAATAGTTAACTATTAAAAGCTAACTTATTTTTAAAAATCCATACGATTAACTTTTATAAAATAAAACTAAACTCTAAACTCAGTGGTGCAACAGCCCATGAGGGCCAAGGCCTACTGTGCCTATCTTGACCTTAGGCGCTGGGATACATGTGCAAATGTTTCGGTCAAGAGGTCAGTCTGACGCGAAACCCACAGTGTTCGGTTTCCAAGCAAGCTTGGTACTCATTTATCGACCCACTGAAGGGATGAAAGACTGAGTCGACCTTGCCCAACCAGGGATTTGAACCCCGGACCTGTGGCGTGAAAGCACGATACACTACCACTCATCCACTTTCCGTAAGATAAAAAACAAAACAATAAAAACAGGTAAGGTGAAGAGTATAATATTTTTTTTATTACCGGAAACAAAATTGATAGACAATAGCCAAAACTATAAATACAGACTGATGATATATACTTAAAGTTTTCAGCAATATTTAATATTTGTCTGTTAGACATGGAAAATGCCAGGTTTTTCAAGCGTAAATAAAAGTTATAACATTCTAAAATTTTGTTTAAATAATAATCCCTTCGATTCTACTCCTCACAGAACGATTCTTTCCCCATTCTTTTAAGTATGAAGAGGCTATTATTAAAATAGTATGGAGTTGAAATTAATAACCATTAACCCAATTGTGTATGGCTCATATATTAAAAATAGCCATAGAGTGTGCGTTTAAGAAATACTTAACTCAAACAAAATTATTCGTAATTATATATATATACAACGAAAATAAGCAGATGCAGATACAACTAATATTTTATAAAAATAAATGTCCTGCTTTGAATTTTTTTTTTAAAAGTATTGTTCAAAAAGGAAATGCATTATATTTATTCTATTCTTTCTTAATAATAGTATCATTTTTGCCTTGGAATAGAACATCATAAAAATATTCGTAATGTCATCCTTTTTAAAAATTCACTACGTGCTAAAATTCAGGCCAAACGTGAAGTTCTGTGACAACGTTATGATAAACGAGCCTGTGGGAATAACAAAGAGAGAGCACCACCTCCTCTCTACCTCTGCGGTCAGTCGCCTGGCCGGGGTGCCGAGACACCGTGTCGGAGGTGTGGGACGACATGCGCGACACGTGCAAGCCGACATGATGGGCTGATTGAGCACGATCTTTTCTCGCTCGAATGGATAACTTCGAACCGAAAGCGCGTTTAGAAACCTTTTTCCCAGTTATTAAGAGTTTGAAGTAGTATTTTTATTTGCAAAGCCTTAAATTTTTTTTTAAATCATGAGTTCAAATATATATTTTTGACAAAAAAAAAATAAATAAATAAAATATAACAGGGATGCGCGAATAGCATTTAATTTTCCCGCAAATCATCTACAGTATTATATATTAACTTTTTTTTTCTATTTGGCAACAGAAAAATTATTTAAAAAAAAAAAATCTCTTTTAGTATTAAGAATATTGCAAGCAAAATGTGTTTTGGGTCTATTTCTGAACAGATATTTATCTCATTCTTAATACAAAAAATACTGACTTCAGATCAGAAGACTACGTATTTATGTCACGACCACGTCATGAATTCGAAGTTATTTTTTCTTCTTCTTGTAAATATGAGAGAGGTAGGCTTTAGAATGAATTACAAAACAATATTTTATTTACCGCATTCTAAATATTAAAATATTTTTTTTGTTCCAATATTTTTTTCGGTTCCCATAAAGTTAATAATCTCTAAATATGAAATATATTTTTAATTTTAACTTTAATCGCCTGCTTAGAATATTCGTTTTATTTTTTAATTCTATTAAATCGCTTTCTTAGAATACTCGTATAGAAAGACTAATTTTCCCTAAACATACATATTTTTCATTCTAAATTAAATCGTCAGCTTAGAATATTCGTTTTAACAAAAGGATAATGTTCGCTAAACAGAAATTATATATATATTTTTTATTTTAAATTAAATTATCTGCTTAGAATATTCGTTTTAAAAAAAGGATAATGTTTGCTAAATAGAAATTATATATATTTTTTTCATTCTAAATTGAACCGTCTGCTATTAAAACTAGTTTTTACTTGCAATACAAAATAAACTATTTTACAACATTTATCCTTAATCTTTTTCTTTTAAATCATAATTTTAAGGAAAATATTAGGAAATTTTAACTCATTGTCGTGGAGCAAAAATGAATATTAAAAAGTTTTCGACTAAAATAAAACTACCAAGAAAAGAGTGTTTTTCAAATTTCCCTGAAAATAATATAGAATTCTCTGAAATTTTTGGTACATATCCATAATTAGTGTTTAAATTAAAAAAAAAAAACTATGTAATACAAAAACCAAACTTACAAACGCATGCGATAGCATTATTTTATTTTTAATTATAGAGGTACAACATCAGAATTATAATTATTTAACCTAGATGAGCAGTTTTTATGCCTAGTTTCACCAGACAGGTACTTTGATTCAAGAAAAGTGTCCTTGAATATTTTTCTGGTTTTTTATATGCAGTATTTGTTAAACAATTATAAGATAAATCAGAGGAAATGAGGTAACATTATGAGGGAAATTTAAATGAAAATGAGGAAAATTTAATGAATATATTTTACACTTTTGCTCTAATATTCAGTTGTTTGATCTTCTTTTATGTTTAAATTATAACTTCAGTTGATATTCGTTTTAAAAATTAGAAACTTTAATATGATGATAAGCATCAATAAATTTTAAAAAGAGAGAGAAAGGTGTAATAATAACTATGCCTGAAAACTAATTCATAAATTTCATTACTCTCAAATGTAGATATAGTATAGATGTAAGATAGTGAGCATCTCGTAAAATAATTCAGAATTTAAAATTAATAAAATTTTTAAGAATTTAAAATATCTTCCACACACACACCGCCAGAAGGTGAATTGCATTAGGTGTTCGTTCAACTTTAGTGAAATTAAATAGTTATTTTTAATGAAATTTATGACCGCATGCAAGATATCTTACACACAGCATTTTGAACACATGGGAAGTGAATAACTTTAAAAAAAAAATTCAAAGCAACTAAGATTTGAAAATTTTAAATTTACTTAATCAACGGGGTTTTGTTTCGGGATTAGTATAAATTTCATGACATTATAAAATACATGCATTTCATGTAATTTTGATTTAAAAACCATCTTATATTTTAAATTATAATTTACATTCTTTAAAATGAATCAAATGTTCCGATTCTTCAAATAAAATCCATGGGGTTCTGTCACAAATTTGTTTTTCAGCAGCTGTACTTTCAGTTATTGTTGATCGTGCGGACAGTTTCATTATAAAATTAAATGAACAAATTTTTGTTTAATTATTTTTCATTTACTTTTAAATATAATTATAACCCTTCAAATTATGTGAAGGATGGTATATTTGTGTGTGTTTACTTTGCGAATTATAACTAGGAATTCATGCTACAGATAAGGGGTCGGCAACCTTGTAGCTGTGGTGAGCCAAGCCAATCTACCAATAAGATTCAAGATGCCGCATGTTGGAAACATTTGAAAAATCCAACTCCAAAGATATTGTATGAAGAGTTAGGGAAGGAGATCAAGAGTACAGATTCAGTTTTATCATATACGAGGGCTGTTTTTTAAGTAAGGTCCATTTGTTTTTTAAAAATAACAACAATATTTTGTTTCAAAAAGCCTTTATTTTAGGATTGTACATACTTTTGCCTATTTTTCTACATGGTTGCCGAGTTTATTAATGGACTTGTCATACCTCAGAACTAAGTTTTGAAAACCCTCTTCAAAGAAGACTGCCGTCTGGTCGGACAGCCAAGAGTTCACGGCCGCTTTCACTTCTTCGTTGTCACTGAAGCACTTCCCACCAAGACTGTGAGGTACCGGAAAAGGTGGAAATCGTTACAGGAGCAGTGTTGTGGCTGTATGGTACATGGTCCAAAACTTCCCAGCTAAAAGATTCGATTGCATCCCGAGTGTTCGAAAAGTGTAAGGCCTTGCGCTACCGTGGAGGAGCAAAACACCTTTTGACAGCATGCCACGCCGTTAAGAAGTGAAAGTGGCAATGAACTCTTAACAGTCCGACCAGGCGGCAGACTTCTTTCAAGAGGATTTTCAAAACTTAGTTCTAAGATAGGACAAGTGCATTAATAAACTCGGCAACTATGTAGAAAAATAGGCAAAAGTATGTACAATCCTAAAATAAAGGGTTTTTTTTAAACAAAATATTGTTATTTTTTTAAAAAACAAAAGGACCTTACTTAAAAAACAGTCCTCGTATTTATTTTGCAGTATTTAAAGAAATTTATCAACATAAAAATAATAGCATAAAATACAACTATTCCTTCAACATAAATAAAAATTAAAAATCTATAGTATCTTTTAAGCAAATTTATTAAAATAAGAAATATAAACAACATAAAATTCCTTCTATAATAGAAGGAGAAATAAATATTTCAATGTGAGCCTTGTCCCTGCGCCGCTCCATTTTATATCGCAATAAAAATATTTGTTCACTTCGATTCATAGAATCGAAAATGTAAAATCATAGTACATGCAATTTTCTTCATACAATTAAATCTCCTCAGAAATACCAGGCAATAATTCGAAATAGCTGTCGATTTACAGTTAGAATTACCTTTTATATTTTTAGTAATTCTATAAATTTTGCTAACCATAATTCTGTTACGCCATTCCATATTACTTCGACAAGTTCCATTTTAAAATTACCAATTTACATACACTCAAAGATTGACAAATCTGTTGAATTGTTCGAGTGCCACCAGTGCCGGATTACTCATTAGACGGAGTAGGCAATTGCCTAAAACCCCCGTGGTTTTTAGGGGCCCACAAGAGAGCGTTCTGTTTTATGTTAGTGCTCCAAAAAACAGGCTGCAGGGCCCCAAGATTTCGACTGCTTAGGGGCCTCCATGTCGTTTAATCCGACACTGAGTGCCACTGAGAACTGTACCGGCTACCAATTCTAGTACACGGGCCATAGGTTGCTGACGTCAGCCAAAGATGAAACCAAAAAAAAATGTTCCGTGTTTGGAGAAAAAACAGTAACATCAAAACCGGCTCAAAAAGTTTTTCTTTAAAAGTTTTTTTCTCTAGAAGATGACACCAGGACAGGCAGACCATCAAATCTAAATATCGACTAATAGGATACTAAATTAAACCCACTTCCTGTTTAACGTATCAACAGCTTGCAGAAGTGTTCAAAATGAGTGACGAAACAATACGGAAGCATTTACACGAAATACGAAAGAGATGAAAATAAAGTAAATAAGGATCGCACGACCACACGTTGCAGTTGAGAGCAGAATAAATATACAGTTACGGTGGCTCTCATAACCTCGTTATTACCCAAACTTTTCATCGCCGCGGACCGGTCGACGTTTGGTAATTTTATCACGGCCCGTTAGGAGGAGGAAGGACGTTGATGGTTTATATTTTAGATAGTTGTCATTTAATAATTTTAATGTAATGGCACCTAAATATGTCTTCAGAATAAAATACAATTACACCAAAAAATAAATATAAAGTGATTTCCTTCAGGCTGTTTTCACCATATGTAGGAGAGCTTGAACTTAACGCGAAACTCACATTTTCAAACAAAAAAATTTCTCAATTTTTGTAAAAATTTGTGACACTGTATATAACTCAGGTATTTGCTTATAATATAGTGTTTTTAAAACTTCAAAATATTTCATAAATGATTTAGTTTTTTCCTTTTAAAAAGTAAATAGCTCATTTAGCATTACGATATAGGAGAAAAAAAATGCGAAACACATTTTTATAAAAGAAAAAAAAAATGTGGATAAAAATGAATAGTATGATAAAAACAAGTGATTCTGTACAGGATGGTGAAGCCAGAATATAATATTAATGTTTGAGTACTTTTATATCTGAATAAATCATCCGAATTTGGGTCCAATTCTTTAACATTAACCGAAGACAGCCTTAACAAGTAGCACAAACCCGAAAGAAATACACCAGAATAAATGAAATAAAAATAATTTAATGTCCCTTGGGCGGCCCGGAACCATTTGATCCACGGGAAAGGTAGATATTCTGATGAATAAAATTGTTTTTTGCAAATATACAAGCGTTTTTTCCTACAGTGAGAAAACGATAAATTTTTGTTGGTTTCCTACTACATTCACACACAATATGGTTAATTTCAGAATTAAATATATATATGCCCCATCTTGAGGTAAGCAAAACGATTAAACATTTTAGACAAAAACAGATAAGATTATGTTAACTGCAATTGAGTAATTCGGGAGCTAAAATATCCTAAGTTTAAAATCGTCATAATCCAAGCTAAATCAGCATAATTATAGTGCTATTTGGCATTATTCACTGACGTACACATATGGAGAGGGGAAGGGATTACTTTAAAAAAAACTAGGCGTAATCTCTGTGGTGAAATTTAAAAAATCGCAGGTCTGCGGAGGCTGGTTAAACCGCCTGTGTACACAAGTCAATCCCTGGCAATTCTTTTTTTTATCAGCCTTTTTTCTCAATTGCATCTAAGAACATCTTCAAATACTAATGTAAGAAATGAAGTTTATTTCTGTCCTTTGTATATTTGTATAAACAATTTCGAAAAATAAATGAGGAATCTTTGGAAGAGGAAGAAGATATTCGGAAGTAAAGTTATCGGAAGTAAAAAAAATGCACTCAGTATATACATGATCACATACGGTAAAATCCGTGGTATAAAAGGAACTTTAACACAAAAAATAAGATCGAAATTTACGGGTGAGTGAGTGAATATTAACGTCGCACTGTTCAGCTACACGAAGGCTTTTCGCGATAGACCTCGTAATTTTGAACCATGGTCAAGTGACGAGGACGACACCTGAGCTGGCACCCCTCTCTTAACTACCACACCACACTAATGGAGGACGTTTGAGTCCTCGACAGATTTAACGTGCATCGCTCCCCTACACGGCGGGTCTTCAGTAGTACTGGGCTCGAACTCATGACGCGTCAGACTAGATTTCGTAACCTTGACAGCTAGGCTACCGCGGTCACTCGAAATTTACGGGCACGCGTAGTACAACGACCATAAAAATTATAGCTTAAAAAATGAGCTTAATTATTCTTCTAAATATATCGAAGTACTGTTTATATAAAAGAAATGACATACTTAATGAATTTAAAGCGTTGTAGTTCTATAAATGCACTGTTTTTTCAAGAGCTTGGGAGTACAAATGACTTCAAAACATAAGAGCATAATTGCACAAGTACATTTCAAGTTTCTTCGCAAAAAAGGGGGTGACAAATATATGACAAACATACCTAAAAATTAAAAATTGCAACTTGGAAGAATAGGGTCGCGTTATGCGTCTGATTTTATGGTACATAAAAAAACCGTGCTTGACATGAACATTTATTAAAATCAAATTAAAAGAGGGGAGGTCTGTACACACCAAACAAATCACTCCCCTCAAAAAGAAAGTTCTTACTTTTTGACTCAAATATTTTTTTTTCAGAGACAGAACGAATCAATCATCCTGTTATCGGGTGAATCCTTCACATATCAGATAAAACAGCCACATTTTAGGTGAGAAGTTGATTCCCAAATGAAACAAACAAACAAAAATCAGTTGCATTAACAAAGTCGTCACTTGTAAATGAAACTCTTCTTTCTTTTCTTTCATTTATAAGATAAAAGGATGTCACAAATGATGAGAGTAATAATAATCCTATTTAGCAGATAAAAGAGTTATTTAATTACGTGATAGATAAACATGTCATCTCTTTATATTAATGAAAAAAGCGAAGGATATACGACGAATATAAAAGAGACTACTCTTTTGACGTGGAAGGAAAAAAAAATTCCGTTCATGATAGCTTTATAAAAGTTACCAACGAATAAAAGTTGTCATTTTAAAAGATGAAAGAAACGTCAGAAATAATTAATTTGACGGTTTAATAAATTGCCATTATCTTTCCAAATCAACATCTATGTCAGACTGTTATTATTTTAATTTCAAATCTGAATCCAAATCCTGAAATTTAGAACATTTTGAAAATTTTCGTGGAAAGAATACGCGGTATTTGTTATGTATTCAAGTATGTAGTTTTTTTTTAACCTTTAAAAATATTGTAGAAATATCAATAGCAGAACTATTTTAATATCCCAGCAAAATATTTTTTTAAAAAAAAAATAATATATTTGCATGATTTGGTTTAAAAATTAATTTTTTTAAGACATCTATTGTATTGAAAAGTAATTTTTTTTTCGAACTTATTTATTCGTCCGATCCGTGTACCCATTTTTTAAATAAAAACCGATGAAAGTACACTGAATACTAAAATACGTTTTTCTAAGAAAACTGTTGAAAAATTAATAACATAGAGAAAACTTTTAGGCGTTGATGCGATTGTGAATTTCACAAAACTTTAAAGGAACTAAATATCTCATCAAAATTAAAAACGCGTCAAAAAAAATTTAGTCACACTTTCGGATTAATTGTCAAAAATGGCAAAGTATTGCCAACCAGCATATGGTTAAATTTACAACCTTTAATTTTCCCCCTCACTTTTTCATTTCATTTTTAATATGGGTTCTTTTTCTAAAAAGAACCTATAATTAGATTTTTATTTATATATAATTTCCCTAATCACACAAATAAATTTTTTTTTTGTTGAAATTTTCTGACTTTTTGCATGTTAAAATAAAAGTATTTGTTTCGTTTTGGAATTTCTCAAGCACTGTTACACCAATGTCTGATATTTAAAAAATTGCTTGTTGTTATAATAAAAAAAATGTTAGCAAAATTTAAATATTTTTAATAAAAATGACATTTTAATTTAACACTTAGTTTAAACACACTTTACGTGCATTGAATGATAAGAGAGGGAATATAAACATATGCTTAACATATGCTCTTTAAATAAACAATACTATCTATGTTAAAGGTAAAAATCTAATTGCCTTACAAGCCCGGCTAGCTCAGTCGGTAGAGCACGAGACTCTTAATCTCGGGGTCGTGGGTTCGAGCCCCACGTTGGGCGGTTATTTATTTTTTCATCGTGTTTCAAAAAAAGTAGAATTAAGGAAGAGAAAGGGGTTGAGTATATAAGAAAATGAATGCATCGAAGGTATATGCATATTTCAAGCCATTTTTTTGGGCACTCTTTCTTAATTTAAAAGATGTCTTTTACAGATGAAATTGCAAAATAAGATGATACAGAAATTTTAAATACTTTTAAATTTTTCGAAAAATAATTATGAAAAGAAATGATTTATTTATATATATCTTTAATGCTTCGAACTTAACTGATCCACAGACACAGAAATTTGCATTTAGTGGTTACCGAAAAAAAATGTTAACATTAAAAATATAATTATGAAAATTTAAGTCGCTGGAAATGAAATATTTTTAGTAATGTGTGGATTTTATTGGTTAACTATAGTATTTATTTGCTTTTTCAACAGACTGTTTTCGAAATCTCATGACAAATAAACATTCAATACAGCATAAATTTTTAAAGAAAATGAAATTTTGTAAATAAGAACAAAAGTAGAAAAAATCGTTATACATAACACTATATGAAACAATTTTTAGTACTTAAGATTAATGCCTTCCGTCCTTTTTATCACCGCTGACCAGTCAACGTTTGATAATTTTACAGCGGCCCACGGAGTTTAATTGTTTGTACTTTAGATTGTTTTTATTCAATCATTTCAATTTCACCAAAAAAAAAAAAAGTGAAAGTCGCACAAATCCGAGAGAATTACACCACAGTAAATAAAATAGAACTAATTTCATGTTCCTTGGATAGCCCTTTACCAGTCCGCTGCCCGGGGTTTGAGAACCACCCCTTCAGATAAAACACGAATGCCCCTTATATGGAAATTGTTAAAACATTTTATATAAAAAAACATATATAATTTTTTTCATGCATATTCCATGATTTTTTGTTTGTATTTGCTATGTGAAAACGCATGTACAGAGAAATTATTTGGAAAAGTAATATGGAAAAATTTAGTATTTTTAGTATTTTAATAATTTATTGCTATTTATATTTAATTTTCATTGCTTATTGTTCAATTTCCTGATGAGAATTTATAAGTTGTCTTTTATATATAATTATATTTAATTAATTGAAATTATTTGCAAAATAATTTGGAAAATAATTCTAAAAATTCATTTGCTTAAAACTTTTTGAAAATGCTAATGAATGAAATGTTAACTCAAATGAAAAAATTCATTATTTTTGAGTACAAAAAAATATTTTGGGAATTTTCTTAAAAATATAATTGAAAGCTTCAAGTAAACAAAAAGTTTTAGAGATGGTAGAGAATCAGTGCATCTTTCTACCTAATATGGGATTTTCTCTAAAAAAGTAAAAAGAATTCAAACCTTTGTAAGAAATGAGATATTTTTTACAGAAAACTTTATAAGTAATTTTTAATATATATAAATACTAGCGTTACCCCCCCCCCTCCTTCACTGAGTTTTTCATGATGTAAGACTATGCATTGTTTTTAAGTTATCGACATTTAAGCATTAAGGTTTGAATTGGATTGAAAATTCTTCTTATAGCTCTCATTTCTTGATTTAAAAAGGAGGACAGGATTTTAACTTCTGAAACGGAAATATATTCATCTTTTACGCCCACGTAAGCCCCCTCCCCCTCGGAGTCGATATCCGCAAAACCCGTTTTTAGTGAATCTTTACTCAACAAAAGAAACATGCTTGCCAAGTTTGAATCCTGTAGCTCTAATACAGTTGGAAATTGGAATTTTTTTTACTTAAGACGCTCCCTAACCCTCCATGGGAGTCAGTAGCGCACGCAGGAATTTTCAAGGAAGGGGTCCAATGTTGAAAGTCCACTGTTCTCGTACCATGCTTCAATACGCAGCCCAACATATTCTTTTAATTTTGTCGATTTTCAGGAACAAAAAACAGTAAAAAATTAATTTAAAAATGAAAAATTAGCATTAATTAATAAAATTAATTATTAAAAACAAATACTTGATTAATTTTTACGTACTATATACATAGAATTATAATCAATCGGAAAAAAATCAAGGGCTTTGGGGGGGGGGGTCCGGACCCCAGGACTCCCCCTTGTGTGCGCCACTGATGGGAGTTCATTTCCACAAAAAAATTTTCAGCGGATCTCCGTCTTTCAAGTCTGTAACAACTTTTTTCTTCTATTTATATATATTCCTCCAATTTCTCCTTTTGAAATACCTTCTACGAGATTCGAAAAATCATAGCCTATTTTATACAGAAAAAAATCTTTTCTAAATATAGGAATGTGGAACAAATTTATTTTTCCAAAATTAATTCAGTTTTTTCCAGAGAGTTTCATACACAAAATCATTTCAACTGAAGTAAATAAGTAAAATTATTAACTTTCAGCAAAATAATTTATATAATTCAATGCTGACGAAGGCAGACGAGAGGAACGATCAATTTCTCACATTTTCCAGGTTGTGTGGTCACTCATACAAAAAACCAATTGCAATATACTTTCACCGAATCCTCTTAAAACACATTTTTATTCTTCATTCTTCTGTGGCGCGAATTCCATTCTTTTATTTTCCTTCAGCCGCCAAAAGAACTTAATTGGAATTCTAGTTCCGAATGAAAGGAGATGGCATAACCAACTCAGCAAGATGCCAATTTTTCTTTTTTTTAAATATACTTTTTTATTACGTTCACCCCTTTTCTCTTTTACCGATTGTTCTTTCCCTCGCTGCTCGGCCATTGGTGAGCCAGCAAGGTCCAGTAGAAGGTCGTGGGTCAAAACGCGATGACCTAGTCGCACGCTCGCACGAAAGAACTCGTTTCAAACGACTATTCCTTGGCCTCATTCTATGCTCAATAGAAGGAATCAACGAGTCAAAACACTAGGAGGGGGTGCTTTGAGGAATGAAAGGGGGGGGGGAGAAAAAAAAGCAAATACTTGTAGCCTAACTTCCTCGTAATTGGGAGCAAATAAGAAATAAATTAAAAATCAACAGCTCGTTCGCGTAACTTTGTAACTCGCGCGTTGGCAGTGTTATTTATCAAAAAGTTGTTCCTCGTGTTCTTTTTTATCTCTGTATTCCATCCCCCCCATTACTTTCTGTTTCACTTCTCTCCCTCTCCCCCTTCTACTGCGTGAGAAACAAGTTGGGAATTTATATTTAGCCCGCACGCGTAGTTCTGTGGCGGTTTGCAGCATAACAAAGAGATGACCTTTTTTCGCTGCACGTTCGAAGTACTTTTTTTTTTAAAATTTTGTTTTCTGTTGTGTTTTATTTTTAATTCACCCAGTGTATTAAAAGGAACAGGTATTTCGGCAGACGATTTGCTTTTTCGTTTATAATTATTTATCGTTTGCTGAAATTTGCCTACCGATTATTTTTAAAAAAAAAAAAAAAAGGAAAGAAGCAAAACTTTTGGAAGAGTTTGTCAGCAACAAACGGCGAAAATCGATGTCTCATTTTTGAACCACGTGACTGAATAATAAATGGTTAGGTTTTACTTGAGCAGCTACAAGTTTGTTTTTCCAGTTTAATTTATTCACAAACGATAGAGGAAAATAAGTATTTTTAGCTTAAAATAAAATAAGAGCACTGAATTTTTCTTTCTACTTATCGTTGATGTAAATGACTATATAAACTTGAAACAAAAAAATTTAAATTGCTGTTTTTGAATTCAGTGTTGTGTTCCTTACTATTACTTTCAAATAATTTTATTTTATACGACATATCCAATCTTTTAATTTTATTTAAATTGAGCAGATAAAAGTAATATATTCCTTCCAAATCGTTAAGCATAGAATTGGAGAAAAATTCGAATTATTTGGATATAGTATTTTAAAAATTAATTCGATTTTAAATAGGCGAGATTTGTCTCTTATTACTGAAACGCTTTAACAATTAAGAATCGCTTAGTTAATTTTTAAGCTTGGAGTTTAAACTGTAGCATTTTTTGATTAATCTTAATCTGGAAGTATAATTACTGAACTTGTGCCAGATTATAAATTAATATATTCAAAAGCTTTAGAAAAGAAATCGTCTGCTGTGACTCCCACGTAGAAGACGATTTTAAATTTCGATGTTGGAAATCATCTACAATATTTTTAAGGTAATAGTTGTCTTTCAAGCATGTTGATCTAAATCTCAGTCAGAGCTTTAACCATTTGAACTGAAGCTTCAGCAGGTATTTCTCTGCATAAGAAAAAAAGAGCCCGTCAAAGATTTTTAAGGCTCTTAAACATTTAGGCATCAAAAGGTTATTCTTTTATCGAACCACTGAAAGATTTTCTGAAACTAACAGTATTGCAGTCATTAGTAAAAGTGGTTTTCCGCTCATGGTGAAAAAAACAGCTCTCGTCAAAGTAGGGTTTGCAATACAGTGTTATATTTTCATTCCCGGGATTACATTATCCAAATCCCGGAATCGGTCCTGGGATTAGGATTGGTCTATTTATGAAAAATACTTACACAATCATAGCATAGTTGAAATTGCGTAATAAAACTGAAAACATAATTCAAAAATTGGCTTAATAATATTTTTTGCTGAAACAAATCAAAACAAAACTTTTTTCGTCATGGAAAAAAAAACAGAACGAAAACAAAAAGTACATAAAGAAATTTAAGAAAATATTTTTTCCATTTCTTGAGTTTTTGTAAATAAGGTTTTAAAAAATACAGCTCATCCAGCGTTTCATCTTTCAAACGGCTTCTTATTTTCGTTGCAAACTGTTTCTGCCGAAGAAAATGCTCGTTCATAATTAATACAAGTAGGCATTAAACAGGACTATGTTTTTTCCAGATTGTCACCACGTCTCCCTTCATTTTCAAAAAGAGACATTTCTTTTTGAATTTTTGATGCCAGTGTCTTAAACTTAATAGGCTGCATTGGTTTATCTAGTTCTTCTGCTACACTTTTAATGCTTTTGTGTACAAATTGATTCAGTTACTGAATCAGAATGTGAATCAATTTCAAGTGTTACTTTATTTAAAATAGAAGATTCAGTTGAATGAGCTATTAATATTGCAGTGGGATTTGGAGCGTCAAGACTTTCAAGCAGGTCCTCTATTAATTTATTTAATTGAAGAAAAAACTAATAAAATCTATTCCTGAGACTTTGCTTATACATTTGTTAAGTATTGCAGTAAGCCACTTAGATCTGTGTGACGTTCTCTTCAACGAGAAATGAGAGCTGTATATATTTTTTTTACTTTTTGCGCAAAAAAACTACGCACATATTTCATAGAAAAAGTTTCACTTTTCTGAGAATCAAATTCTTAGACAGTTTTGATGCGAAAAAAATTTCAAAATATAATCCAGACAAATATTAAATCCCGGGAGTAACTATTTTAATCCGGGATTCTGGGCCTGCAAACCCTACGTCAAAGCTCTGTTAGGATGAGAACTGGTCATAACCCTCATTGTAAGAAAATTCTTATTGCTAAACAGATAAACGTGTCAAAAAGGAACAATGTGTCGCATAGTAAATGAAGACCTTAGACCAAGAAGTTATCGAAGAATATCTGGCCATCTTCTTACAAAGGAATTAAAGCGACGGAGGTTCCTTTAGATAAAAGTATTGTTGCGGAACACGTTCATAACGGTCACAGACGAATTTTGTCTACGGAAGAGAAAATTTTTTACATTGAAGTATCTGTCAGCCCCCAGAATGACCATTTCTGTGCAAGAATTGTCCAAGTTCTACAAGATTTCAAAGAGGGGGGGGGGAATTGAACTCGCCCATCATGATTAAAATATCAAATTTATCTGATATCAATAGAAAAATTAAGTTAAAACAAATGCTAATAAAAAAATCTTAAAAATTGTGAGAGAATATCGCAAAACCCCAGCACTCCCCCCCCCCTCTCCCGATGAGAATAAGACTTTTTCAATGTGATCTGAATTTGAACTTTTCCCTCTCTGAAAATATATTCTCATATTCATTTCAAGAGAGCATATTATTCAATATTCACTAGAATCGATATCAAAATAAATTTGCCTTTAATGTAGTTTTTTTTATCTCATTCTAAATTAAAAAATTTCCAAATTTTAGAAATAATGTGTGTTATGATAAATCCAAAAAAAGAAATGCATGTAAATTACTTGATATTAACTATGTATTAAAAAATACCGTTTCAATGAAAATCTGTTATTCTCTCTTAAATACTAATAAAACATATGAAACATTTTTTTTTTCAGATAAAAGAAATAATAATCAAGAAAACTTTTTAGTAAAATCATTTAGCCAAGAATAGTCTTACTTCTATCTGCTAATAGATTGCATTAAAAGAAATTCGGTCGTCCGACCGGTGTAGTAATTAGCGACGCTGACTCCTGTGCCATAGGGCCTGGGTTCGAGTGAGTGAGTGAGTGAGTGATTTTGGGGTTTATTGACGCAAGAGCCGATTTCGGCTATACTGCGCCAAACATTTGTTTTAATATCTGTGGTCTAGACGGGAAGAGAAAGAAAGAATGAATTGAAGGCCTGGGTTCGAATTCCGGTAAAGGCATGGATGTTTATAAATGTATAGTGCCTTTGCGGCTGGGGGGGGTGCTCTAAATAGCCGTAGGTTGGTGTAAGTGAAAGAGAGGTGGGAGGTCCCTGACCACCTTTAGGGTGTTCTCCTTCAAAATTGGGTGGAATCGAGCTAAAACGTACTGTCACCTGCATGGTTCTCAAAGCTATGGAAAACGACAGGCGTACATCTAGCCTTAGGGGCGATATATTCGAGGGACTCGATCTGACGTCGTCAGACAGGTGACATTAGTAACAGCAACAAAGAAATTTGACCAAACTAAGAAGGAGAAAAAATTATTCATCATCGGTTTCCTTATTAGTTGTTGGGGTGTTAGGTATGAAGGTGCCTTAGACATTCATTTTTGTGAGAAAGGTGTGAAACTCAAGGTAAATGTCATCAAGGCCCAGAACCAATAGTGAAGCCCCTGAACGTAAAACTGTTCAATGAAAACGATTGAATTTTTTAACAGGACTCTGATCCCGCCCATAAGGCAAAGATGACCCAGTGGTGTTTGAGCGAGAATGTCATGGATTCATTAAACACAAAGGAAGACCTTTCTGAAATTTAAACTCCATCGACTGTAAATAATGATTAGTATTAAAGGCAAAGGTGTGCCAAAAACGACATCCCACTCAGAACACAATCTTAAGCGTTCTTAAAAGATAGCAGCTGTGGGAATATCCATGGAGGTAGTGCGTGCCTTACCCGTTCACTGACCAAAGAAACTTGAGGCCCATGTGAAGCCAAAAGGAGATCATTTTGAATAAAAGTGCATAGTATTAAAGTTAAAACTTTAAAACGATTGATTATAATGTTTTTAATTTCAATGCCTTTATATTTGTATCAGAACTTATGGCACCACTGGTGCATATCAAAGCTCTGGTAGCGGTCGTGGTAAAGATTTTCGAGCTCCAATTACTATTTAAAAAAAGTTTTACTCAAAGTAAAATAAGCGAAGATAATTACTTCAGCGATTCAATGCAAGAACAACCATTATCAAAATATAAAAAGTAAAATACGCTTATAAGACGAGACGCTTAACATGAAATAATACAACGGTTCCGATAAACTACTGTGTATTTTCATGCATTTTTTTCTCTTAAGGTATCCGACTATCCTAAAATTGTAAATTTTGCCAAAAATTGACAAATTTTTTTATGATATTATTTTATAGGCTATCTTATTAGCTTTATAAAAATACCAAGTTTATTATTTCCCGTTCACTAGAATAAAAACTACAAGTGTTTTAGTAAAAGCAAATGCCATTACATTAAGCAAGATGTCATAGTTTAAAAAGCGTTTTACTCGAAATGTGTGTGTTTTTTTTTTTAAATGCTAAAACGGGGCCAGCGATTGCTAAAAAAGTTTTGAAAGTAAATAACACAGATTTTTTGTGCAAGTTCTGTATAATAGTCGAAGTGTTTTAACTTCCACATTTATCAATCACTGTTTTATTACAAAATTCACGGTCCCTTATGTGAATATAACCACTGCTTTTTTAAGCAATTTCATGTAATAACAACGATAAAGGGCTCTAGCTTTTGCAAAAATTAAAATATCCTGAAGGTCACTTCAAAAATGAATAACGTAGCAATACATCAAAATTGAAAATCTGGTCATAAACTTTTGAAAAGAATGGGCCGCGTTTATGTTTTTTTTTTGTCAATTTTTACCTATTTTTCCCCCTTTTAGTAGTAGGAATTTATTTTTCTCTTTTTAATTTTAGCATATTTTTCTTTAAATGTGAAACAAATCTAAAAACAACATAAAAATCCCCTTATCTTCATTTTTTTTAAAAAAGTTGTCCCAAGTAGTCGGATACCTTAACACGAAACGAAAACCACTTAACACGAGAAGATTTTCCCCTCTGGGAATGTACACAATATCGAAGACACGACCCCCGCAGGCTGGATGTAATAGGGGTGTGAAATGAAAGAGAGGCGGTTTCATATGTTTCGTTGAAAGGAGGCTAACTCTCGGCTTTGAAATAGCTTTGGAATAGCCCGTGACACGGGCCAGTTTTATTTATTTAAGTTCCTTTGACCCTCCATCTCTACAAACGCCACACAAAATCATCTCTTCTCTCATCAATTGGCTTTGAAATTCGGGAACGATTAATTCGCAGTGTGAGTGAGTGAATATTAACGTTGCACTATTCAGCTACTCGAGGGCTTTCGGCAACGGACCCTGTAACTTTGAACCACAGTCAAGGACCTGAGCTGGCGCCCCCTTCTCCTAGCTTCACACCACACCAACAGGAGGACGTTTGAGCTCTCGACAGATTAACGTGCATGGACCCCCCTCTGACTGGCGGGTTTTCAGCGGTACTAGGCTCGAACTCATGACACGCCGGCCACGAGTTCGTTATCTTGACAACTAGGTTACCGCGGCCACATCACAGTGTGAAAAAAAAAATCAAAAAGTTTGGTACACGTCCCCCCCCCCTTCTGTTTTAGAAGAATTTTTTCGTGTGCACAGTGGCAAAGAGCTCAGGAGGAAAGCAAACTTCTACGCTTAAAATGAAAATGGATCTTCTTAAAGCTGTTGATCGAAAGCAGAAGACGAAAGAGGACATTTGTTCAAGTTTTGGTGTTGCCGCCTCTTTATCAACAATAATTAAAAAAAAGAGCAAATTTCGAAAATGTTTGAATTGTTTTAATAAATACATGCACATACTTATATCCATGTAAATAAAATAAACTTAATTTTGTTGAATATATGTTTCATTTTTTCAATATCCTTTAACATGAAGTTCTTTTAACATGAAAAAGTATTTCAGTCCCCCTCAGTTTCGTGCTAAACGATTTTCACTGTATTGGGAATAATCATTCAAGCTTCATGAAAATTATCTGTGCGAATAATACAGTAAGTGCTTTATTCCGAAATTCCATGCTCTCACTAATAATGAAAACTGAATCTTAATTCTTGCATATAAAAGTCATTCCAATGCTCTTTTTATTAACTCCTGAACATGTAATAAAATACGAAATTGGTTTTTGTCCCTTCTGCTGTGAGTTAAACGTATTTCTTGTCCATTCACGAGTGCTCCCGAATACATGTATAGGGATTAGTAAACGTGTCGGGAAATCACCATAATCAGCAGGGACGTGCATGGGCCAAATGGGCTCGTGTCCAGGGCCTCACCCTCGGTGGGCTGATTTCTGATTCGCTTAATAAGATCATGATCAGAATATTTTTATGTTCCGGTACATATTCTCAGAAAAATAGAGAATTTCAAACTACATGTCAACTGGTAACAGTGGCATGACCGTTGTCCATGCCTAGGCCTAGACCTAATACCATAAACAACCACTCAAATCCTTTAGTGGAAATGCTGCCATCGGTCGAACTGGTTTGTGCCGAGGTTTATGAGACTGCGAGCCATGCGCATTTATTTGTTTCAAATTACCCTTTGTACGAGTATTTTGACAGTGCATCTATAACTGTCTACTTTAAAGATCTCAAGTAGGGGATCTCAAAAGATCTCAAGACTTTTAAACAGGGGCCCCAGGGCCTCAAAAAAAGATCTCTAGGCCCAGGGCCTCACGAAGTCTTAAGACGTCCATGATAATCAGTGTCTTCCTATGGCAGCATTTTGCCAAAAAAAATGAGTTTTTTTTTTTTGCTTTAGAACTATTATATTATTCGAATTAATTTAGATAAATCGGGGAAAAAACGATTTTTTCAAGACCCTTAGCTTTTAATCACTACGTACCTCAAGAAAACTAAAAAATCTCCATATCAGGACGAAGTATGTCCTCCTTTAGTAAAAATGACCTTTTCAACACGCGTCTTGGCATTGATTCTTCTAGTGTAGCGCACATGTTCTTGATTTCATCATTGTGCAACCACACTTGTATAGCGCTTTTTATCATTTATTCTGTTGTCGTGCAATTCATCTTACAGAAATTGAGAATATGCCATAAAAGAATTTAGGTCAGGTGAAATAACAATCAAGCATTTTTATTTTATTTTCCCGCCTAAAAGTCTGGAATAATTTCGAAGTTGTAACAAGGGGCCAAGTCATCTCTAAATGTTCCATCAAATGTTTCCATTAACGGAGCAATCTACTGCACAAATATTTCTGTGTATTTGACAGAATTCATCCTGCCTTTAAGAACTAAGCTTCCAGTACCATTTGTGGTGAAAAAATTCAAAAACATTGTTTAGAAGAGTGTTTTACAGTCCATTGGATATGATCTGGTAGCAGAGTTTTACCATCACTTCTTTTAACTATACTTGATTTGTATTCCTTGATAAATTAATCTGTTTCATGACTGAAACACAGTCAGTTTCTTTCAGTCATTAAAAGTCCATGATCTGTACTTTTTGGTCCTTGCTAAACGTTTTTTTATCATTAAGAAATTCTTTTTTCCTCGGTCTTGTTGCCTTACGGTCAACTTCCTTAAGCCTTTTCAGTACGGCTGAGGTACTCATTTCAACACCATAACCCAATAAATCCCTTCAAAGGTATGTAATTGTCTTTTTTCGATTTATTTTTCAATTTCTTTTTCGAATTTTATTAGCTCTTGAAGTAGTTTTCCGTTTGTGCCCACATTTTCACTTTTCTTTTTGGTGACGATGATCTAGAATCCCGAAATGTTCTTACAATTCTTGAAACACTTCATTTGTCCATTGCAACTGCAGTAGCTACATCTCTCACACTCATAGAACTGTGTTTATTAAGAACGACTATTATAGAACGCTTCCTCCAAGTAATGTCTATCTTTGAACAAGCAAAAGTAACACGCGGTACACGGAACGTGACATTATAACGACCAGCTGCCACACTGAAAGCCGACAACTGAGCTACCGATACTTTAAAACTAATCAAACAAGTAAATTTTAGTAAATGTCTATCCTTCACACCAGTAGCGCACACAAAAATTTTTCAAGGGGGGCGTCCATGGTCGAAAGTCCCCGAACTCGTATCATACCTCAAGACAACACCGATTGAATCTTCTGATTTTGTCGATTTTGTTAACAAAAAACAGTAAAAAATAAATTATTGAATTAATAATTAACATTAATTAATAAAATAAATTGTTAATTGCAAGTATTTAATTAAATTTTACGTAATATATAATAGGATTATCATCAATCGAAAAATCTCAAGGGCTTTGGGGGTTTTCGGACCCTCAGGACACCCCCCCTCCCTTGTGTGCGCCACTGCTTCACACTATTTCGAGACAAATATGATTGGCTTGAGGTGGTCCGAGTCCTCATTGGTAATCACCTACCGACTTCAGTAAAAAAAAAAAAAATGTTTGTCCCAATTATATAACTCGAACACTATAGTATTTATAATATTTTCGCCGATACTTCTTAATCTTTGTTAAGGTATCCGACTACTCGCGACAACTTTTTTAAAAAAAAATGGAGGTATGGGGATTTTTTGTTGATGTTTTTTTAGATTTGTTTAGTACATTTTAAGAAAAATATGCTAAAATTAAGAGGAGAAAAAGAAGTTATTATTACTAAAATGGGAAAAAATGTGTAAAAATTGATAAAAAATAACATAAACGCGGCCCCTTCTATACCAAAAGTTTATGAACAAATTTTAAATTTTTCAATTCTGATGTGTTGCTAAGTTATTCATTTTTGAAATGGCCTTCAGGATGAGAGATATTTTAATTTTAACAAAAACTAGAACACTTTATCTTAGTTATTATATGAAATTGCTTAAAAAGTGATTATTTTAACATAAAGGACTGTAAATTTTGTAATAAAACAGTGATTGATAAATCTGAAGGTTAAAACACTTTTACTATTATACAGAACATACACAAAAAATTTCAGTTAATTATTTTCAAAACCTTTTTAGCAATCTGCTGTCCTCGTTTGATCATTTAGAAAAAACACACATTTCGAGTACAACGCGTTTTAAAGTATGACATCTTGCTTAAAGTAATGGTATATCTGCTTTTACTAAAACACTTGTAGTTTTTGTTCTAGTGAACGGAAAATAATAAACTTGGTATTTTTATAAATCTAATAAGATGGTTTATAAAATAAAATCATAAAAAAATTTGTTAATTTTTGGCAAAATTCACTATTTTAGGATAGTCGGATACCTTAATAGAAATAATTTAACACGGAAATGACAGTCTCAAGCAATTCAAATTCTTAAATGTATATTCTATTCCAAAATACTGGTAAAATTTTTCAGCTGGAAACTATGGAGGAAAAAGTGAGGTAAACAGTTTTTAGTAGATTTAATCATTTTTTTTTTGAAATAATACATAAAGGCCAATGGAGTTGCAAGTCTGAAGTGAGCCCTATATCAAAGTTTCTTGGGGGCCCTTTTTGGTCACCCCTTAATATTTTAATAGTTTTTTGCTTACACTTTTTGAGGGCCCTAAGGCTTGAGGATCCTGTATAGTTGATACTGCTGATACGGCGGTAGCTACGTCCGACTTGATAGAGGGCAGAAGTCTGATGAGCAGCAACCGTTTATGCAAAGAGTCTTGGTTTGCCGACCCCTGACCTAGGAGATTGATACGGAAACAACATTCCGCAAACTAGATGCAGCCAGCCTAGAGGTTCTATCTGGATCCAATGGGCTGGGCTGTGCCGTGCACCGGGCCCTCAAGTTCAGAGGGGCCATCGGATCCTGACCACCAAGCAATCCAAATTTTTGATATTATGGAAAAGTTTATGCTATTTTCAATCTTTTAATTTTTCTATAAAATTTTATTCGAAAAGTTCCGTGAAAAATCTTACCATACTTATTATTACATCTTAAAAGACCTACACAAGAACCAATTCCTTCCTAGTTACATTCTATTTTTAACAACTGTGTGATTCATGATAAGCTAGTTTACTGCTTCAGTATTTTGCAATTTTAGCCGAATCTGCAATACACTGATGTAATTTTGTTTCCCCTTCTCTGCTCTTTTGCAGAGGCGTTTTTTTTAAAATAATTATAATAAGATTGTAATGTATTTTCTTCTTCATGTATATTTTTTTTGCATAATTTCCTGTCTATCTCGGTGGACCATTTTGTAGCTCTAAGCCCACTGGGGGATAGCTTTGATCCTCCCGAATAAATAAATAGGGATTCATTTCTCAACGACGTTTTATAGCGTAGCATTACATTTCTCCTTCCTTTTAACGTCAGTACTCCAGCTCATACGAATTGTATTGGATAAATTATAAAACTAAAATTATGGATAAAAAAAATGGAACCCAGTGGTGCGGTTAAGTGCAAAGAATGCCAAGAAAGAGAAGACAGTAAATAAAAATTGTAGCTTTGTATATATTTAAAATATTCATATATTTTTACTTTTTACTTGATAAATCCAACCAAACTCGGGCCTTCATTTTTTTCCCCGCTCCAGGGCTCTTGGATACCTAGCTACGTCACTGTCTGAATCGTAGCCCATTTTAAAACAATAAAATATTTTTTTCAAAGTTTATTTTTTAAATATTTAAAGGTGTTTTCTACTTTCTTTCATATGAGGAAGCTTCCACAGAAATTTGAATATTTTTTCCACATGTAAAATAGTTAGGAGTATTAATGTAGAAATTGATTGAAATTTTATTGTAGAAAATAAAGCACGTTTTAATAAATATGCACAAAATTAAATATACTTATTTGCTTTTATACTTTATGATTATTAAAATATACTTATTTGCTTTAATATCTGAATTTTAAAAGAATTTAAAAACATGAAATACAAAGAGTCATGTTTCCTTCGTCACTTTGTACTAAAGAGAATTTACGTAACCTATTACAATTATTATTTCCTTTACCGGGCTTCTTATTTCTTTTTTAGTCCACACCTAAGGATTTCTGCAATTCATTGTCCTAGGAGATTCCAAGAGATATTCCTTTATATCCTGTATCACAGAAACAAGAAACAATTTTAGTAGAAAATCTGGCGCTTCGTGGAAAATTAAATTTGAATTTCTACAACTTATTCTTTTAATTTTTTGGGGGGGGGGGGGAGGATAATTAAAATGCTATTATATTAACACTTTTTTTAAAAATAAGAGAATGTATTCAAAAATGCAAGCAGATTTTCAAGTTAAGATATTCATATTTATGCTAATTTTTTCTAAGAAATTGTACATGCGGACATGTGTATAAAAAGGTTATTATAATTTAGATTTTTATTAAATAATAACTATTTATATTTTTCGTTTTCTTCTTACAAACATGATTTAAAGTCAGTAGAGAAATTGACGTAAATTGAAATTTTGTTGAGCTAAAACTAACTGCAATAAAACTATATTTTGAGATTATTATTAAAATATAACTAATATTATTACCATTAGAAACACCAATAGTAAAAAAACACCTTAATTAATTGTGATTACATTATTAATAATGAAAAGAATATTTTTCGCATTTCGAAAATATCCATTTTAACTATCTTAGGTTTTTGTCTTATAATTTTTCATCGCCCTCAAATTTTTTTTTTATTATTAAAAATATTTTTACTATGATAAACAATACGTTTACCATTCTTATTGACCTTTCTTTTTAGTTCAAGCCTTCCTTTTAAAATATAACGTTAAAATTTTCAAAGAAAAATTTATTTTATTGGTAATTTTTCAAAGATTCAAAAACTATCATTTAACGTAATTAAAAAATTACAGTAAAAGTTCTGTATGTTTTTTTAAGTAGATTATTTAATACTCTTCTGTCGATTTCTTTTAATATACTACTTATGGAAAATTCACACAATATTCTTACGTTCCGAAAGGAAAGCATGAATAAAAAAATGATGATGCATACTTGGAAAATGGAATCAGTAAGTAAAAAACAAAAATAAAGCGCATTTTTTAAAAATGCACTTGTGTGGGTACTATCGTTTGATTTTTAATTGTAATCTAAAATTACAAACAAACGAAAATGGATATAAAAAACTTTAATAAACAAAAATTACTTTAAAAAGTTTGGTAAGGTTTTTTATATTTTTATACCCTTTTCTTACTTTTTTTTTTGCAAGAAAAATTATAAAATTTTTTTTTTTTAGATAGGTTCTCATTACTTAAATTTTATTGAAAGGATATATCGAACATGAACTTCTTTATAAATCACCACTTTTTTCTGATACTTAAGATAAAAAAAAAAATCTTTTTTAATAAGAAATGCAAAGAAAACCTTTTCCATCAAATAACAACAAAGACAAATCTTTTCTTTCATTTAAATTTCTTCCCCTTTCAAATACAAATGCCGAAAAAGGATGTAACATCTGGATGAGATGTATTTATACCAAAGTTACGACGTCTGCCAAAATCTTTTTCTTACTTCGTCCCTAATGGCCTTGTTTGCTGCTTCGGATAAATTTATTTTTAATTTGTTCATTTAATTGTAGTTAGGAGTTAACTTTTTTTAAAGGGTTTCTAACTATGTTGTTATTGGCAGGGAGCGTGCAAGACATGCAAATTGGGTTTCTTTAAAGAATTGCAAAGCAGGAAACAAGAATAGTTCGAAGACGGAAGCTGGAGCATTTAAAGAATTTGCTGATGCCAACTAATGAAAGACTAAAAAAAAAAGGGTTATTTAATTCTTTAAGTAGTGCGTTACTGTATTTATGATCTTGAGTAATGACTAATAAACGTTGCCAAAGTTTACGTTTTATAAAATACAGGAGTAAAAGTATCCGACTACTGGAGACAACTTAAAAAAAAAAAAATGAAGATATGGGGATTTTTTTTGTTTTTAGGTTTTTTTTAGTACGTTTTAAGAAAAACATGCTTTTTTTGTTTTGTTTTTGCTGGATTGGGTTTTTAGTTTGCAGCTTTCTTCACAAATTTTTTTTTGAATGTGCGTGGAAAATAAACGCTTTCGAACAAGTAAAAAGAATTACACTCAAAATATATATAAGTACTTTCACGGGCGTTGTCGATTAATTGGATTTATTTTAATTGAAAATGTAACGCCAAGTATTTCAATGATTTGAGTTGCAAAAATAACTACAAAATAAAGCAATACATCTCCATCCCTGGAAAATCTCTCAAACTAGAGAAGGCATATAATCGAGATTGAAAAATGGAGATTTATTCTTCGAAACTATTCTTAAACGATCTCGAAAATTATGTCCCTTTAAGATAAAATCGTAAATGTTCCACGACATAAGCAATTTTGTAAATAAAATACACATATGAACAAAAAAAAAAAAAAAAAATATGGAACTAGTGCATATTCTCAGTTTGATTTGATTTGACGTTACTTGGCGATGTTAATTACTGTGAAACAACGTGAGAGCTATAGGTGACGGACTTCGTAATGTTGAATATCCGTCAAGTGACAAGCATCTGAGCTCTGTGTGTATGGAAATCCCCTCTCTACACTTCCACACCGTACCAGGAGAGGACTCTCACAGAGCCTCGACAGATTTAACATATATCAGCCCCTCTATACGCAGGGTCTTCAGTGGCACAAGGTTTCGAGTCGGCAATTCGTATGTACTGATTAAAATTGCACAGCACAAGCAATTTCATTAAAATGCTGAAACACCTGTTAACATCTTGACAATGGGCTAAATTCCTGACAGGCACATGGTAAAAGCAATTACGTTTTCTTCATTCAATTCAAAACTTGTATTTGTCGATATGTTCGTAAAATTTAGATAAAATTTCAAATTTTATAATTAGGCAAATATATTCAAGTATTACAAAAATCATCAAAAAATGTTCAAGATTAAATAAAAATCTTATATCATACAGGGTGTTGCCAAATTTGACCAACAAAATCAAAGGGGTAATAGACTGCATGGTGACTACATATCCCCATAGAGTGAGTGAGTGATTTTGGGGTTTATTGACGCAAGAGCCGATCTCGGCTATACTGCGCCAAACATTTGTTTTAATATCTGTGGTCTTGACGGGAAGAGAGAAAGAAAGAAGGAATTGAATGACAAGAAAGAGGGTCGAAAATAGAGAAGGATCACTAGGGATTAGGGTACCCTGGTTCGTGAAGCCTGCCACAAAGACAGTACATGAGAAAAAGAAATACTCAAAATGACTACATGGACATGTGCTCAATTTGAAATGAGTTTGTTTATATCAGATTTGAACACATGCCTTGTAAATATGAGACATTACATGTACCTAAAATTTCAAAAGAATTAATATCTATCAAATAAATTAAAAGATATTCTGAGGATTAAAAAGTTTTAATATAATTGCTATATATTTTAAAGATTTCAGTTCACAACAATTAGCTCCCTCATAAATCTCCGAACTGTTTCCCACTACACGCTACCGCGATGAACACAAGAGTATCAGATTGTTTTGATATTGTAAGGCTTTTATAGGAATTTAGTGGAAAATGTTTTAAAATGCCTTTTTAGGGATTACTTAAAAATCAATTTAAGGCATGTGCCTACTTTGAGCATTTTATTGAAACAAATTTTCAACTAAAACACTTTTCTTAAAAGTGCATAGAACTAGAATTAAGGTTCAAGTGTAGCATAGATACTGGCGATGTCAAATTTTGGTGACCAAAATCGATCGCCAAGCCATCACTTAGTTGCTGATAGGTTTCCCGAAGCCAGAATTGTTATCTCATCTGTCAATATCTATATAAAATCGAAAGGGCCCTCCCCTATATACTACACTTGAGTCAGAATTGTACACAATCTACAAATTTAAATTATTTTGATAGATTAGAATTTTATTAAAATTAAGTTACAGTAAACTTCCATTGAAAATTCTAATTAATATATTCAAATAATATTAAACTGTAATTCAAATATTGATTACATCTGTTAGAGCTGATAAGAGTTACATTATTTTTGAAATTATTAATTTTAAAAAGCATTTTTCTCAAATCAGAAGGCAATAAAATGTATATAAGAAATGCCAGAGATTAGTCTATAATGGCTAAATAAAATAAAATTAAAAGTTTTCTTAAAATGTTAATCAATGTCCTAAAAAGAACCATCGGTGTGAACTTACCTGTGAAGCCAAAAGCATAGTTTCAACTTTTGTAGTGATTTAACACAATATGAAAATGTTCATTGCTACATTTTAAACTCAACATAATTATAGCTCAAACTCTTTAGTTTCCATGTTTAACTAATTTTCAACCCTTTGTTGTTTCTTGGAGAGTTTTATAATATAAAATTGTCAGAGTTTAGTAAAATTTTCATGAAAATTGTAATTAGACTTTTACACAAAATTCTAGTAATGAATGTATACAAATAATATTTATATAGTACATAGCTCAATGGAAATTATATTAGGAATTATGTAAGATATGTATTACTTTAAAAGCTTTTTAAATATGCCAAATTTTATGCAAAACCTGATTTTTAAAAATAATGATATTTTTACTTAAATAACATATAAATACAGTGAAATCCTAAAAAGTGTTCAAAGACCATAGCTCATAAATTTGAATGGATTTGGACTAATAAAATTAATGTATAGAACAATTTTTATATCTGCAACTTAGTTCTTAATGACATAATTATTTTAAAATAGTATAACTATTATTTTAAAATTAATATCAAAGTCTCTGAAAAATTACTACTAAAGTCTGAAATACTTAACAAAAACTTCAACATAGCTTGTAAATATTGTATTTCTTTCTTTAATGAACTTAATAGGATATCTTTAGTGTCCTTAAGCAACAACTTTGACATCTCTTTGATATAGATTTAATAGAGTTTTGTAATTTCTATCGATTTACCTCCCATGCTTCAGATTATTATTTTGCTCCATTATGTGTTTATGCTCATGTTTTTATTTTAAATCAGTCTCCTAAATATGCTCCACAAAGCAATAAATTGATTGAGGAGGTGTTTCACAAATTAGCTTAGCGTAAAGACACCATGGGTGTACATTGAGAGCAGCATTGCCATTTTACATCCTGTTAAAATATGAAGTCGTGTTCACATCACTTGACATGACAATTTAAAATCTCTTTAAAATACTAGAGCTTCATTATTCTCACATCAAAATTCACTAATCTCTGTGGCTGATTTATTGCCCCCACGCAAGAACACTTATTTCCATATATTCATTCCATCCAACTAGATCTTAGACTAAGTTTCTAGCACCAAAATTGACAGGAAAAGGATTGGATGATAAGAAAATTCAACATTTTTGTCTGATGTAAGTATATAATATTTTAAAGGAAAATGAGGCATCCAAGGGGAATCTAAGGTGTGGAACAGAGCTCCACCCATGCTTCCCACAGAGAGGTGCTCTTTGCGGGAGGTAAAAATAGGTTTAGAATCTGGTAATTGGCATTTTGATGTATTGAATCATGAGCCTTATTTGAAATATTTTGAAGAGAATTTCACCATCCTCCTGCAATTTGGATATTTCAGACTTCATTTTAACAGGATAATGACGCCTGCTGAACTGCTCTAATGTTACACTGCTGAAACAACTGTACCCAAAAGTTTGAAAACACCTCAATCAATCTCCCACGACGCAGCAGAGCATATTTGGGGAGAACTAGATTTAAAATAAAAGAAAACATGACATAAAACACATGGGAAGTAAAAGTTCACAATCACAGAAGCTATTGGATGGAAATCAATTTGGCAGAAATTACAAAACCTACTAAATCGAGACAAGATGTCCAGTACACATAGACACTAAAAGACATCCTACCAAGTTCTAAATGAAAGAAATACAATATTTAAAGCCATGTTGAGATTTTGTTAAGGTTCAAGACTTAGGCGTAATTTTCAGGAGCTTTTGATTTGAATTTTTGAAAATAATAGCTATACACTTTAAAAACATGTCATTCCACCAAGAATACATGATATAAAATTACAACTAAAACAAACACTTTATTTAATGGAAACACAATAAATTTGAGAAATTGCAAGTAAGAAACACTTTGTCCACTGGTATATACAATAGAGATTAGAGTTTGATTCATACACAGATAGAACTGCTAAATAAAACATAAAATTTGAAAATCTAAATCCAATATCCTTTAAAATATTTGTGACTGCATCTGTCATAATCTAACCCCAGTTTACTAATTATGCTATAACTTGTTTAGATATCATAGAACAAAAATAGAGGTTTTTGAATCCAATGGTATAGTCTTTTAAAATAAAACACAAAAGTAATTTTAGAGGTCTCTTCACCAAAACTGAATTTTGGGAATAAGACATTCCCGAAGGAATACTATGATCCATAATAAGTCAGTATCATGATTTTGGGTACCTGTTTATAGTGGCCAAAATTAAGATCCCTTTGCTACATTGGTTTAGGTTTATTTACATTGAACTTTAAAATAGCTTGCATGTCTTGAAAAAGGCAAGTTTCTCTAAGCAAAACAAATTTGTTTTCAAATTAGTACCTTTTAAGAGACTAATTTCAGATTTTAAAGAACTAGCTTATTGGTAAACTCAGAAATGGTCTTAGGTGCCCCTATGCAAAGAACATTACATTTATTTGTATATGGTTCCTGACAGACTATAGTATTTTGTTTTATTTGATGAAAATAAATGGGAAGGACATAGAGACTAGATTCTTTATATTTAACAACCAATATAAAATATATTTGCTTTTCACAAAGGTAGAGAAAAGAAGGTTTTAACACTATAGTATTAATGTATACTATCGTATTGCATGCACTTGTTAATTTCAAGGAAGCACTCACCTTTATATTATTTGTCTAAAACAAAGTAATTTTCATCAAGAAACTTGAGGATGTATGCGAGAGTCATGCTCTTAAAGTTTGAGAAAATATTCTGTTTTTAGTAAAAATAGATACATCTAGAAGTGCAACCCTTAAGTTCATAAGGAATGCCATTTCTTTAAATAACCATTAGATTATCTATAAAAATATAATTTTTCCCAGCTCAAGATTTAAAGTTCATTTTATACCTGGGTATATAACGTGCCATAAATGAAATCTATTTGTTAAAAATTCATACACCAGATTTTACGATAAAGATATTACGGCAACAATGCCACTGCTCCAAGATAACGCCAAGTTGGTGACCTTGATTTTGTATGTCAAGGTGCCAGATTGATCACAAGTGGTTATATAATTTCACCACAGTGATTGCAATATTATGAAAGGCCTGGGTGAACACAGCTAAAACTCCTGGCGTATACAGCAATGAAAACATAACTATGTAGAGAGCATTTACGTTATTCAATCCATTGAGATATTATATGAAACAAAAGGCCGGTTTGCCAATCTAGTATCAGTTCAAATACAGAACCTATGGGTTTGTGTATTTCGCGACAATCACACTCTAAATAACCTCAAGCTGAGCTGGGCCACCTGATTTTCTATGTGCAAGCACACCGACTGATCGGGCCAGGTGCCTATCTCAGTAATATCGCCATAGAGGCTGTACAAGACGCAAATTACCAATCAGGCTACAACTGGTGTTATTATTAGATTTCAATGGTTGTGATAATACGTAATTTAATCAGTCTGATTTGAAGCCATTAACACACTTAAATTATAGTTTTAAGAACATGCTTTTTATCAAACCAAAAGTAATAGCAATCTTAATATAAGAATGATTAACTAGAAAATTAGTGTCATCGTAGAAGGGGTCCTCTGTACTATATACTATAATTAACCTCTTGCATTTTGAATAGAACTAGTAAGAATTATAACAATTGATATTGAGCACCTACCTTCTTTATAGTTATTATTTTTCCAGTTTCAATTTTATTTTTCTGCTTTTCTTACTTTGCATGTCTTTGTCTATTTCTTTAACCTGTATCTATATTTTCAATTGGTTTTGCAAAGTACTTATGTTTTTGCTTTAATGTAATTCCTTTTGCCAGGAAAGTTTTTAATCTTTAAAATTATTGTCATGTTGAGTTCTTAGTGGGAGACCATCATTGATTGAATAATTATTGATGCCAAAATTTTTGTTGATTTCAAACCACTTCTAAAAGATGTTTAATGTGTGAAAATTGATAGCAAATTAGTTCCTGTATATTGTTCCAGGTATTTTTATCCGCTATTTTATAAATGAAATTCAGGTAGACGTGCAATATTTATAAAATTGCATTTTTAAATCTTTTATCTGTTTCAAATAATGAATGGTTTTATTTTTAATTTGCACTAATTTCTGCTTGTTAGTACAAACTGATTTTTAACTGCTTCCACTCATAATTTGTTTTAAATTTGATATAGCCTTGAATTTTTATACATATTCTTATGGATTAAAATTATCCATGAATTTTATACACATTTGCATCTCTGCCAAAGACCATTGGTTTCACATTGTATTGTCATTATGTTCTAAATACTCATATTGGCAGCATAGCATATCACTACATGTTATGCTACATTTTGGTAGTTAGTCATTTCTGAAAACTATATAATTAGAACAACCTTGTAAAATTTACTTAATGAGAACTTCAAAATCTTTCTATAGAACTAGAAATATTCTATACCCCAGTAGTGCAATGATGACTCGTATATTATCCTAACATGCACTTATTTGAACAATACTGTTTGAAAGGTATTTTCACCTGATTTTGTAACTCAAAGACATGATTTGATAAAAATTAAAGTTGTTTATTTATGTAATTTTACACACTTTCCTATTACACTGGAGACACTAAAACATAATCTGTTTGCACAAATATGATTAAAAGGAGTTGACTTATAATATGGATTGATAGTGTTTGAGAAAAATTTCACTTATATTCCTTACTTATTTTTATGCAGAGTATGTATGTACACTCAGAATAAATACTATAAATATATGATTTTGATTGTTTTATTTTCTTGTTAACAGTGAATAATTGAAAGTATTGAAAATAAAATTTCCAAAAGGCAAGCAAATTGGTTAAATTATGATTCACATCCAGATATTTTTCTGAATGGGTGTTGAAAACTTCTAAAAGCTCTTCCATTAGGTTAAAACTAATGTTTTAATGCAAAATGTACTGTTAGAGTTGTTTTTATTCTTCATGAATTAAATTTTACATTTTAATTAAAAACATTAACTTAAAAACTATTATATTTGTTTTCTTTATAGAAAGTAAAATCAGTTGCTTTAACAAAAACGAGATTAGTTGGTAACAGGGTAATGTGATTTTCTTTATCTATGTGGATAGGTTCTCATTTAAACAAAACAATTGATATAAAGACTTCTATAATAATCTGGGCTCTAAATAATGAGTGTTACTTTAGTCAAAAGGTTTTTCTTCAGGTTACATAATATGTAAAGGCTATTTCTTTCTGGCATTGTTTTGAATTTTTACTCTAGAAAATCTGTTATTTATCATAATGCTCTAGATACTTAATAACTTATTATTGAAGCAAGGAATTTTTAAAAGTTAATTTTCTGCTGTATATCTAAGGAACAATATATCGCTCTAGAGAAACATAAATATAAATAATGAATCAAATTACTTGAACTAGTTCAAAATGCATACATTTATAAACGATAACATCGAATTTTCAGTTTAAAGATTTATATTTATAGTATAAGTCCAAAACATGCAGTCTAGGATCAAATAATAGGTTAGATTTTTCTTTCGAAAGTAATATTTTGTTGATATTTCAGTGCATTGTCGCCACCGTATTTATGGTGACATTTATATAAAAACGAAGTACATGAAGCTAGTTAATCCAGCGCGTAGGACACATGCGAAATCAGCCATCATAAAATTTGGCGAGTTATCTTTGTAAGCACTTTCGGGATAATATATGAGTGTCTTTTGTTACAATAATAATAAATGTAAAATGAATTTTGATTTCTGAAGTTATGTAAAATCTCATGAAATGAAAATAAAGTACGATACGTAACTGAAACGAAGCATACCA
>BMAO01013215.1:0-91563 GCA_019973975.1 Trichonephila clavata | reverse complement strand
ATTTATTTTATATATATTTATCTTGTTCACAAATTTTCAATCGTTAATAAAATATTTTCTATTCATTCAATCAAGTTCAAATAAATTTTTTAAAACTTGTACGGGATAACACTGGATGTTAATTCGGTTTTTTCAAATATTCAGTTTATAAAAAAAATTTAAAATTAAATTAATTACTGGTTTCTGACACCAACTTAGATTCGTCTCTATTGTTGTAACAATATAACTGATAAAACAATGACAAAAGATGGTGTTGAAAACCGATTTTTTTCAGCGAAACCTGGTGTGCATTGTTACAACAATACAGACAAATCAAGCTCTTTTTAAAAGCTTTTATTTAACTTACAATGTATGTATGTAATTTGTTCGGGTGGAATCTTGTAACTCAATTTTGAAGCTGATATCTTCATCCCATTGAGCTGAAATTTTGTATGCGTGTTTAGTTTGGATGACAATGCATGTTTTGACCATTTATATCCCGATATTGCAATTAATTAAAAAGATATTAATTAAAAACGTTAAACTAGTTTTGGGTGCCAACTTCGATATGTCTGCTCGTAAATCACAATCACAAGAGAAGTACGAGTTGAACAAAATCAACAAAGACGATTATAACAAAGTCAAGTGCGTCGATTCCTATTTGACACACTCAGATCAAATGACCAACAACGCCAACAAGTACATCGAGCATTTACATCCGATTCATTCCGTCGTCTAGCATTCGAGTATGAGCCCAATGTTAAATAATACGCTCATTCGAATATGACAATTGGTACTATGGACAAAGAATGTACGCATTGTAATGCGCTTAAATTTAAAAATGAGCCAGCCGGGATGTGCTGCGCTTCAGGAAAAGTTCAACTACCGGAAATTGAAACACCACCTGAACCATTGAACGGTTTACTTATCTGTACGGATCCCGATTCTAACCTGTTCCTGAAGTCAATTCGAACATTCAATTTATGTTTCCAAATGACATCGTTCGGAGCAACAGAAATAGTTAAAAATAATGCTGCAAATGGTCAACAATTTACCTTTTAAAAAAAAAAAAATTTAGCATTAATTTTTTAATCTCACCTGTCTTCAAAAATAAAGTTTCTGGTCAAAGAGATAACTAACTATACGTAGTATGTACTTATATGTACGATTCTCTTAGGAATTCTGCGAATGAAACTGATGTCTGGATAGAATTACTGCGTGTGTGCATAATTACCACTGATAGCACTGACATGTTATCGGGTTGAGTCTAGATAGTCGAGATTTTAGTCGATAGTTAGTCGAATATCTTTCGGTTAGTTGACGTGAAACAAGGAACACACCCCGTGATTCACTAATCACTGTCAGAGGAAGAAGACGATACCTAAATCATCCTTCAGTTCTTCGCATCCACAACAACTAAATGCAAAAATGTTGTGCTCGATAGACTTACACCTAACTCTTTTTTTTTTCATAATAGACGCGCGTCCCTTAGAAAATCTTGAAAAAATTCGTGTCAAAAATATATGCGACGCATGGTAAATTTGGGAATATGCTCCACAAATTTGAAAAATCGTGTAAGATTAAAAAAAAGTATAAATATTTTCCCAAGACACCGCGCAGAAAAAGTAATAACGAAATCCATGTTACATATTTATAAAACGAAAACAATTCATTTTTATTGCAAAAATTAGTGTGCAGTGAATGAGTGAGTGATTTTGGGGTTTATTGGCACAAGAGCCAATGTCGGCTATACTGTGCCAAACATTTGTTTTAATATCTGTGGTCTAGACGGGAAGAGAAAGAAAGAATGAATTGAATGACAAGAAAGAGGGTCGAAAATAGAGAAGGATCACTAGGGTACTCCGGGTTCGTGAAGCCCATGTTTACCAAAGACAGTAAACCCCGTGGGAAAAGGAAAAGATCACTAGGGCCCCTCGGGATTGGGACACCCGTACTCACCTAAAGAAGGTGAGCCCCCTGAGGGGAGTGTGCAGTGAAAATTCAGTCTCTATAAATGCATACAGGACACAAAAATTCAAATTGAAATTTGGAATTAATAAATGAATTTTAACTAACAGCTATTCATCGCTACTTGATAACAAGAGCGCACGTTCATCACGAGTGTGAGTGAGAGAATATTAACGTCGCACTGATTAGCAACACGAGGGCTTTGGCAACGATCCGCGTAATTTTGAACCATGGCCAAGAGACGTGGACGGCACCTGAGCTGGCACCACCCTCTCCTAACTACCACACCACACCCATGGGAGGACGTTTGAGCTCTCGACAGATTTAACGTGCATCGCTCCCCTACACGGCGGATCTTTAGTGGTACTAGGATCGAACTCATGACACGCTAGCCATGATCCGATGCCTAGACCACTCGGCCACCGCGGCCGCACGTTCATCACAAAATCGATCAAAAATGCCATCATCAGTAGATGTGTGAGATATGTCTAGCACAACTGTTGGCTTTGATTTTAATGAAGAATTTCATTCGTTATTAACGGTAATTGTTTGGTTTTCTTGTTGTTTTGAAATTTGTTATTAGCGGCTGTTTTTTTGGGGGGTCTCAAGTTGCTTATATAATTCTTGATATCTTGTTACACAAAACTTAAGATACGTTCAATTTTAAAATACGCTCTATATGAGAATCATAAGTAAGAAAATGTTGTTCCATACCTGTAGCAAATTAAATTAAGAACAACGTTTAGCATGGGCCAAAATACCAATTGTGGACTTTTAACTACTAGAAGAAGGTGATTTTCAGTGATGAAACACATTTATTTGTGCAGGGATGTAAATTAGGTGTAGTTAGATGAAGTGAAGATGAAACTCTACTACCAGATCATACACAGCAGACTGGAAAAAAACTCTTCTAAATAAACGTTTTGGGGTTTTTTTTCACAACAAATGGCACTAGAAGCTTAGTTCGTCTTAAAAAGGCATGATGAATTCTGTCAAATATATATAAATATTTTGCAGTAGAATTATTGCATTCATGGAAGCATTTGATGAAACATTTCAACATGGCTTCTTGTCACAATTCGAAATTGATCCAGACTTTTATGCGGGAAAACAAATAAAAAAGTGCTTAATTGGCCTGGTAATTCACCAGATCCCAAGCGTATTGAGAATTTATGGAATATTCTCAAGAATCCTTTAGCTAAAATGAGTTGCACGACAAAGAACAAATGAAAAAAAGTGCCATACAAGTGTAGTTCTACGATGAAGTTAAACATGTACGCTTCACTAGTGAAGTCAATACCAAGACGAGTTGAAGAGGTCATTTCTGCTACAGGACATATTTCGTACTAATATAGAAGTTTTTCTGTCTACTTAAGGTATGGAATAATTAAAAATTAAGAAAAAATCGTTTTCTTACCGCTTTTGTCCCAATTAATTCAAACAGTATAGTAGTATTGCACTATTTTATACGTTGCTTTCATTGAAGGATAATTATTACTTCTCTCAGATAGTATTATATCTTTAAAAAAACCTGAAATATAAATATGTATTTGAATATATTTGATTATTCATATTAAATAATACAGTTTTTTTAAAATAAATTAGTTTCAAATGTGTTACAGTGTTGACTAGTCCCATTATATATAATTTATATAATTTTGTTGTTGTTGTTGTTAACACTTTAATTATTGCACTATACACATTATGTTTTGAAACAAATAAAAGTTTTTTTCCCCCACGTATACTATTTCCTTATATCGCAAAATATAAATAGTTTTAAAGTGCCTTTTATCTATTTCATGTTACTTTTAGGAAAATTTTAATGAAATATAATACTCCCCAGATAATTGTTTAGAAACATGAGGACTTTTAAACATAATGAATTAAAAGTTATAATAGAATATTCTTAACATATACCTAAGAAAGAAAAAAGGCATCCGATTGAGAGAACATCTCTAAATAAAATAAGGTACGAAATATTTTTGTAATTATTAGGTTCGAAATAAAATACATTCATACACCTATGGGAAAAGAATTATAGTTTTACAAAGTGGCAATGGCTTGTAAATTTCCTCAAATGGCAGAGTAGAATTTTTTGGGGATTTAAACTTAATAAATTTTTTCTCCATCCGCAATAATATTGTGTCAATCATCTTAAGCCTAATGCTCTGGTGGGAATTCGAAAACAGTCTTTTTTGATGTTACTCGGTTGATTATTTCAAACGAGAGAACTTGTACTCATGACAAAAATGCTCATTTTCTATTATTAACTACAATCTAAAGTCCTTGAAAAGGATTTAGTATTAAATATTACTGCTTTATATTTGTTTAAATATATGCACACGTAATTCGTATCCTTTAATTTTGGCATTTCAAATCACATTATTCTTTGTGAATTCTCTTTTGCAAAAACTGTATTCGAAATCAAATATTAAATAATCTTGGAATTGTAAAGATTAATCCTTTAACTGTCGTTATTTTGATGATTTGGGTACATATATTGTCAATTTTTTATTGGAAAAATCAAATGTATAGTACAAATTAAAATATACTTAGGATTTAAAAATTGTGATATTTTGAATAATGTCACATCATAAAAAGTTTTAGGTTTTATTGCAACTACCTATTCAGTTTAATTGACTACCTTCATCATGGCAGTGATAAAGTTTGCTTCTAGTGGATTGCTCTTTTGTAAAAATAAATAAAAACATTAATAATAATGAATACCTATTAGTAAGCTCAATAATTCAGTTTTGTGTGGTATAACAGGAAACACTTATGCAAGCACAGACCAACTCCGCAATCATTTCACTAGGATCGTGTTTCCTTCTTTCTCTTTTTTTTCTAATTGCAACTACAAACTTTGCTGTGTCTTGTAGACTGATACTTCCCAGGAATAGAAAGAATAGGAAATATAAAATGTCGTTCAGTAAGACGGGCAGTGAGGTATCTATTGCAGGTGGTCTGCCAGGACTCTTTTTTCAGAAGCTTGTGAAGGATCTATACGCGTCTTTCCATTAACCTCTGTGGAATTCTTTTGGGCCAGCATTTTCAACCAACCCTTTCCGAAGGGCAGAAAGCGTGATATGCAAATTACGTTTAATATATAGATATTATTTATTCACAGGGTGGAGAGTTAGAGAATTGTGAATAGATGGGAAGTGAAGTAAATCGGCAGTGAAACGTATACGTAAACAGTGTAAGAAGCCAGAAGTTGGAATATTAAGAAAGTGATTAGATTAACTATTGGGGACGAGTTAAGTCAACGCGAAAGGAATAGAATACTGCAAGGGTTCAGATACTGTGATCTTAAATCAAGTCGATGTTTAGAAATTTAAACTATTAGTGTGGTCATTAAACACGTAAGCTCTGTATAAAGTTATAATTAGGGTAGAGCTGCATGATTGAGTATATACTGCCCCGGCACAATCTCTTCTCACTCCCGTTCTATTACTGATTAAAGTTATCTTGTTTAAGTGTTATTTGTGTCTGAGTTGAATTAGTGATAAATAAACGAATTGAAGTTCATCATTTAGTTCTTCCCACACCTCTAGCCGGGTCACACAGGGAAGAAGGGATGCAAATTCTTTATAAGCTATATCATCAAATTTATGTCAAAACTCTTTTAAAACTTGGATACGAAATCCTAAAAATGCAATACGTTTCCCACAACTACATTTTTATAGGGGGAAAATGAGTACCAGAGGGCCTTGTCTAATAAATGAAAAAATGTCTTTTTATCATATTTTTTCAGGCGTTTTCGGATTTTGAGTTGAAAGGATATTTCCTGATCACAGCAATCTACATCACCCATAGTAAATTACCCAAAAATAAAAAAAAAATAAAAGCCCCCTATAATATTTGGACTTAATATTTTGGTGCACTAGTGACAGATAATCTCGGGCAGATAATAACAATTAAAATGATAATTTTTTTTATTCAATTAATAGAAATTATTTATTCTCACGATTAAAATTTTATTACGAAAATCCTTTTGTCAGATGGAAAGCGTTTAGTTTACAATTCAAATTAATGCATAAATATTGTTCAATATTTGTATCGACTAATAGAAATATTTCTAGTCTAATGCTTCATTTATGGAAGTATTTAAAAAGCACAGTTTTAAGAAATCACTCCTGATTTCGCATATTCTATTTTATGAAGTTAAAGTTAATTTTAAGTGTAGAAAATTAGCATGTAAAATATTTGAGCAAGAATACTTGGTTATAACCCAGAAAAAGAATAACCCTTTTCCAACTGAAGGCATTTCAGACTTTTAAATAATAACATTGTTATATTTATTTTCCGGTTAGAACTAGATATAAATCAGTACTTTTTTCTTTATAATTTCTAAAAATGTCATTGGTATCCTCGTTAGAGGTCTCTTCCCCATTGTTAATGCAATTAATAATGGATTAAATTCATGTGACATCACAATCCCATGATAACTGCAATCAAGTGTTTCCAACCAATCAGTTCATGCGCTTCACTGTTGCCAACTTTTGCTTTTTGCAGGAACTTTCTCATAAAGAATACATAATTGTCAATAACAGCAACGCAAACAGGTAAGCCAAATGCACTAGGCTTAAAAAGAAATTGTTTTTAATTTTGAAAAACTTTGTAGATAAACTTTTTATTTAAACACCTTTTTATCCTTAATTTCAAATTTTACTTAAATTTTTCAAGTCGAAGAGCAAGTGCAAGTCTAAAGTGTGTTTTCAATTTAAAGGAGATCACGTGATTGCATTTATCATGTGACCGTCATGAATTTAGTCATTAATAATTGAATACTTATGATGAATGGATGAATATCAATAGCTAAAAGCGTAGCAAGTTAATAACGTAAAATTACATTTATTCGCGTATTCTAACTTTAAATTTAGTACCTTTTAAAGAAATAAAATTAAATTATTTAGAATTTGTATATTTAGAACAAGGCGTTGGTACTTAAGTTAAGATAGGTGCCTACTTAAGTCTCGTCTTCGTCAATCCATTGGAACTTATAATTACAGATTCGTCCCCTGAAGTACTGATTTTGCTCTAGAAGAGCCGTGTTTCAAACAAAATACAATGAAAATCGCTTAACATAAAACTGAGGGGACGAAAATCGAAATTTTTTTTCGTGGTAAAAAGATATTTAATATATATATATATATATTCAACAAAATAAAGTTTATTAGAGTACATTTTTTGCATAGATATGTATAAACATGTATTTGATAAAAATCAATGAAACAAAATCATTCACTAGAACTTAATGAAAATGAATGCAAAATTTTTAATTTTTTGAAAAACAAAACATTTATTGCGTTTTTGGAAAGTAATTTGTTATTTTTCTCAGCATTATCTTGTTTAGCATCAAATTGTCGATAAATTGTTCGATGTTGTTCATTCCTTTCTCCATTGGAATGTGCTTCTGAATAACTGCGCAAACTTTTCATGGTGTTCCTCAGTTCATATGATGTGGGAATAGGAGCTGCATTATTCATTTCATTTCCTTCCTCAAAATCCGCCACAATATTTTCTGAGCTTTGAACAAACTCCAAATGCCTTTCTCTGCTATAATTAGAGATGTACACGCAGTATCATCATCTATTGCAAGGAATTCTTCCGATGATACAGTAGTACAGTCCAATAATGTAGAAAATTGTGAAACCAACTCTGTATCATTTCACATCCCTCTTAAATCTCGCCTGCTCGGCTGGTGTTTTCCGTATTTTGTTCATTTCCAGGAGAGAAATCAATCTTTCCGTGTTAAGCGATTTTTATTTCGTGGTAAGAGAGAAAAACACCATGAAAATACATAGAAGTTTGGAGGGACAGTTGTTTTATTACACTTTAACCGTTATTTCTTCTTAAGCGTTTTTGTGTTAAACGTATTTCACTGTAAAATGAGTTAATTTTGGACAGTATATATATTAATTCACCTGCATGTCATTTACTATTATTTTTGGGTATGTATAAAAGTTTTCCCTCTGTTTACGAACATTTCCATTTGAACAAACACAACACAAGATCTTGTAATAACCAGAGCAGTTGATTTAGAAAACTTCTAGAAACCCACCAGTTAAACGCATGATATTTTTCACAGCACACAACATTTGTGAAAACATCCGAGATGATGTAACACGGAAAAATGATTAAAATGATTAAGTTCAAATAGACAATTCTTATTGTACAATGTTTCACAAATGCAGAACTACAGTCGCAGCATGTCGTACTATTCGTCAAGTTTGGCAACACATGTCGTTGATGTTTTGAAAAGTACAGGATAAGTCACATAAACCAGTGATTCTCAAACTTTCAATATTTGAGACCCAATATTCAATGATAATTTTCACCCCCCCCCCCTCTATACAAAAACAATGGATTTAATTCGATAATACTATCCCCTATACAAAAACAATGGATTTAATTCGATAATACTATACATTAACGCTAAAGCTACAATAAGACCTTAACCTCTTAATTGTTACTGGCATATATAAACGTCACAGTCAACCAAAATGTTAATTGTGTGTCTGGGACCAATATATACGTCTTTCTTCGAAGTACGATCTTTTCTGTGCACTGCTGTCCATAAAATTATTCCGAAGGCTTTGGAATGTAGTAAAAGGACGACAGTGTTTGCGAAGGATTTATTTATTTTAGAGAAGTTTTACTTTATATATATATATATATATATATATATATATATATATTCCTTTTCTCCTCCCCCTATGTATAACATACGCGTGCCTACGTACATAGTGGCATTGGGAAGTGAATCGCTTAATTTTTAATCAGATGTTAAGGGATTAATTATAAACCGTACAAATTAGGAAGATAAGTGTTAATTTTTGTATTTAATTTTATATATGACAAGCCTATGGAGTCACTGATGATTATTAGACTTGTTCTTAACTTAGTACTGTTCAATTAATTATAAAATACATTGTGCAGTACTGATTCATTCATAAGTGTATTATATCAGTGCAAATGTGTATTTTTTTTTTTTTATTATGCCAGAATATATTTCATTTGTTTACTTTCAGCAAATTAATAATTTTTTCAAATAATCTTTTGTTTTCGACTTTTCAATATGCTCGTGCCCCATCGAAGGGTTATTAAGCCCCCCAGTTTGAGAAAGCTGGTATAAACTATCAGATGTGGATATCCTTCACTAGATCAAGAAAAGCTTTTGATCAAGACATAAAATACAGTGCGGATACAATGAATGAAATTTAGGCTTTTGAATTTTTTTTATGACACAAAGTAATTTTTATTAAAGATAAACAATCATTTTAGTACGTTTTAACATTTATTACAATAAGAAGACACCTACTAAATAGTCACAAGAAAATAAAAACACATCAGGTACATTTAATAGCTTCTTTAATATTAAATTTTAAAAAGTAAAATAAAAACGTACTGTCGAAATAGCAGTGTACTATGAAGCGGAAGATGGAAAAAGTCGAGGATGGCATTGATTCGACGGTGTGGGAAGAGAGAGTTTGGGCTATGAAATGTTGCAATGTACATTGAATTGTATTATTTACAACTCAGTATTCATTTATCAAAAATCATCGTTTTTAGTTATTTTATAATACAGTGAAAATCGTTTAACTCGAAATTGAGGGGACTGAATATTTTTTCGTGTTAAAAAATACTGAGAAAAACACACAAACACGTATATTCATCAAAATTAAAAGTATGTTAGAGTACATTTCATTTACATACATACATTTATATGCATGTATCAAATAAAAATCAATGAAGCAATAACATTCACAAACACTTAATGAAATTTAATACAAAACTCTCTAGTTCTTCAGTTTTTGATCAACAGCCTTCTGAAGCTGAAGCTTTATTTTAAGCGAACTCGCAGATTTTTACTCATACTGCGATGATCTCGCCATCGTATTCTAAAGCCGACTGACGTGAGATGAAATATATTTGTAGGGATGAAGGGTGAAAGTAGGTTAAATCAAGAAAATCGGATTGTCACAGGCTATTTAGAAGGTATTTCAAAGCCAAGTTATCCTCCTTTCTACGAAACATGTGAAATCACCTCTCTTTCCCTCTTATATCTCGCCTACGCGGCTGATGTTTTCCATATATTGTTTATATTCAGAAGGGAAATCTTTTTCGTTTTAATATAAAAATATGCATGAAAATACATAGTAGTTTTTCGAAAACGTTATATTATTTCGTGTTAACCGATATTTGTCTAAAACGTTTTTGCGTTAACCGATACTTTGCCTTAAGCGTTTTCACATTAAACGTATATTTCATTGTATATAAGAAAAATACTTATTTTGAGTCAAATCATTCAGCCAAAATTAAGTCTTTTTTCCATTTCTCCGGAGATTAAACCTTTTTTGGTAATATTAAATATTGAAATTATTATTTTCTTAATTATTTTTCTCCTACTCGTAAGCATCATTCCAAAAAGCATCTTTTCCACATAAGTAGGTTCCGATTTTCCATATTTTTCTCCATATAATCGCGATCCATACCAGTGCCGGTTTATCCACTGGGCGCTTGGGGCGGGCAGTTAGGGGCTCGGATAAGCTGGACTTAAACCAGATTTTCTGGTTATAGATTTCGATCAGCCAGTGCCAAGGTGGCCTGTAGATATTCTACGTCCTGGGCTCGAAATGAGCTTAAATTGGCCCTGATCCACCCTAATATACAGCTTTATACATTTTCTGCTCTTTGCACTTCTTTATTGTTAAAAGAAACAGAAAGAACTTTTAATACGTTCATAGCATTGTGTAGAAAACTTTCACTTAATAAAAACGCTTTTTACAGTTCAATAGGAATAAATTCTACATGTCATTCGAACTGTGTGTGTGTGTGCGTGTGTGAAAACAGATTAAAAGATATTAAAAAATAAATTCCAAAAAAGAGTTATAACAATTCTTTTTTCACAACTGCCTTACATGTTCTCAGAGTTAAGAAAATTCGATCGATATAAATCCTGGATGTAAAAGAAATGAAATGATTTATTTACGTTGTGTTTAAGTGCAACCAGTAATGTTTATCTACTCGTATATAGTGAAGCAATTCATCATTTACTGCCTCTTTTGTTAGTTTACTCCCGAAAACTCTTGTTTTGTATTGAATTCACTCTGCTCTCCGTTTATCTATATTTTTTTATATATTGTTTCATATATGGCTTCTTCGTTTGTTGTAAGAATATAATTCGAAAATAATTCATTTTCTTAAGGTGCTTTTAATTCTAATTTCACAATGTGTTTTTAAAATGCTCACTCGTTCAAATGATTTTATGTTAATGCAAAATTAATCATAATTTAGATAGAATTGCATTTTAAAAGAAGAAGTAATAGGATTATAACAAAATAAATATCCCTTTATATATATTTGGGGGAATCTAACCAAAATCTTCCAAAAAGTTAGATTCTTCAGATAGCGGGGTTTTTATTGTCTAGGGGTTTTTACGATGTATGGATTAACGTTGGAAAAAAAAGACAACATAATTTAAAGAAACTAAATAATTTATTATGAGTTATAGGAGCATATTTACAGGGGGAATATTTACAAAATAGAAATTACAACATGCAGGCATTTAAAAATATAAGAAAGTTAGAGCCTCTGACGAAAATAAATCGCGTCAGCATTTTAATAAGCACGCTAGATGGCGTTGCTGTGGAATGCTGTTTTTGACTAAAATTGCCATCCTCTGCAAAGGGATATGATCTAACCTTTTACAAAAAGAAATATATACATATACTAGCTGACCCGGCAAACGTTGTTTTGCCAAATAAATTATTTCTAGTTAATATTTTGGTAGTCAAATAAAAAATAACTAACTCATTGTAAGTGTGTGGGGATGTGGTATATGACTGAAAGATGAATGATGGTAAATTTGTAAAAATTTATGTGATCCGTTTGGCATTGGCAGCAATGAGCCCACTTTGTGATAAACTTGGCCTTTGATTTTGAATATGGATCAAAGATATCCAATAAGTGTAAAAAGTTTTGATTTTGATTGACTTTAGATCGCCAATTCGAAAATCGCTTTAAAAAAATGCAAAGCTAATTTTGAGAAAATCTACGTTTCTGGCGTCAGTCAGGCTTTGCCGTCCCCCCCCCCCTCCTGCAGTTCGGGGGTGTACGTTACACCACTGGGATTACGATTATTTAGAACGTATATTACGAAAACGTTCCCAAAGTGATTCAATTCATAATTAAATATTAAATATCTCATCTACCTCGCTTTTGCTCCAATACTTTAATATAAGTGGATTTCCTACCATGGGTCATTTGAATTGATTGATAGAACAATAAAATTACATGTGTTTTGATTGTGGTTGATTTTCCTTCTAACTCTCAAAGACTTATGGATGTCAGGGAATCTCCATCACAGTACTACCTGAAGACATCAGGAATTTCTAAAATAATATCTGATACTGCGCAACAGTGATGTATAATAACTGGATGGATGGTCTTTTAAACATTACGCAATGTCTGGGTTGTAAATTAAGGCATTTTTCTATTACTTATGCTTTTCGGACTGACAGTGCACGAATAAAGGCACTATAGATTAAACCGAAGTCTTCAACACTAGATGCTCGTAGGGCTTTGGGAATGTGGAAAAAGGTTTGCACAAAGAGCGCTTGTGGAGTTGGAAGATTCAACTTAAGAGAGGCTGGTACGTTTATGAATGAAATAATTGTGTTTTATATTTTAAATAATGAAAATACAATCCTTAAATTTAATTTCTTTTTGTAGTTTTTCATTTTTACTTCTTTTTTTACAAGAGTAAAAATGGAAGATTTGGTCTCAGAGCTCTAGTTTCCCATAGAGATTCTACTTATAAATCTTTTCAATGTAACCCTCAATTTTGTTGAGGTAATCAATAGAACTAAGATTTTTTTTCATAGTATAATAGATAATAAAAATCTCGCTAATTTAAAATTGATATGATTTTTTAAAATTTTTTAAAGTTTCTTATGTATGATATAAATTTAAAGTTTGAGTTTTATAGAGTAAAGGCATCATTCAGCTTTACCTTTAAGCAAAAACATAGATTAATAGAAGTTAACTTAAGCGCAAAAATTAATTAAATATTTTAAACTTTGCTCTTCCTTGTACAACTGATTCATGATGAATCGAAAAAAATACGTCAAAGCATACAATTTTTGATTTAAAAAAAAAATGCTGAACCACATTAAATTACATCTGTACTTTAACTAGGTGTCATAGACAAGTCCCCTTTGCCCGTTAGGCACGCTGGAACGCAAAAAATCGGAGGGCGAAAAAAGAGGGGGGAAATTGAAATTGCAGCAAACGTATCAGAGCTTAACAAATCCTGATAGAAGCATTTCTGTCCTGAAGAGACTAAAGACTGAAATGAGATCTAATATGGAACAAGAAAGGCTTAACACAGTTTGATGTTGCTATTTACTCAAAATGATATTACTATGGATATTAATTACAATGATGTCGTTAACGATTTTGGAATGATCAAAACTCGGAGAAACATTTATTGTACAAGTACAATGATAGTGATTCAAGAAAGATTAAGGATATCTCTAAGTAAAATATAATAAAACGACAAGCAAAGAAAAAGATGAGAATAAACAAGTTGAAAACATTTCATACAATAACATGCACTCTATATTGTAAATGCAAACAATTTCATTTACTGTACTTATTAACAAAAGGGGATCGGGGATGCCGTAAGGCAAGAAATGAACAAGAGTGTCAAAATCATGCCACTATCATTTCCTTACGGCTGCCGGTTGCCAGTCCAGGACACGGTGGGTCCAAAGGTGGTGGATAATGGAAAGACACACACACACACACACTTCAAAGAGAAAAACCAAATAAAAGAGTTTTTAGCAAAATGAAAATCCCTCCTGAACCAAAACTGGCAAGGTAAAAACTATAGGAGGAAGAAGTGCTCTGGAAATTGTGGGGGGGGGGGGGCGATGGCGTAACAATTTAAAGTGCAGAGAGTGCCGGTAAAGTTAAAAAACAGCCCTGCTCATAAATAGCTACTGAAAGTCACGGTGATTCAACATCACTGAAAGATCTTTTCAATTAAGCAATTATTTGTTTCATTTTATATATTTAACAGGATACAAAATCACTGCGAACACTTACATCGACACAAAATGTGTTCCTTCTGAAAGTTTCATTGAAACGACCTCTCTGAAACAACTAAATAAACATTAAATTACCTCTTCGGGGTTTTGGTTAATTTTTTCCCCCGTAAAACATAATTAAACATAATAATTTGATTTACCCTTCAGAGAGAAAGAGAGAAATCAGATTATTTACCCTCTAAATGTAAACGTAAAAACAAAATAAAAGCTCTTCGCCGGGGATGTTATATGTATCAAATAATTTAATGAATTCCCTTAGTTATACTAATTAGCTCACTTCGATAATTTCAGCAGGAAACGCGATCCTAAAATGATTAACTAAACATTTACTTTTTTTCTAGGTATTATTCTTAAAAAATCTAAGAGGAAAAGTACAATCAATGGAATTAATATAATAAAAATAAATCTTCTAGACCAGCGGTTCTTAAACTTTCGATCGCTGCGCCCCCCCCCCTCCTTCCTTTATGTACCATTGTGACATCGCGGTCAAGAAGATTTTGAACATCCCTCCCCGACTTAATATTTTTGATTAAAATACACGTTCTGGTAAAATTTTTTTCATTGGGGACAATTTAGTGGTCTATTCTTGGAGGGCACACCTTTCAATTTTTCCACGAGGTCTTTTAATGTCAAAAAGAGGGAAATCTCAACGTTACATGAGAGACTCCGCGGACCATAGTTTAAAAAATGGCTGTTCTAGACTATAGTTTCGTAATATCTATATATATAACAATGGATGTTTGTAAAAATGAAATCGCTTCACACTCCAACACCGTTCACCCGATCACTATGAAAATTGGCTTGTATATGAATTTATTTTTGTGGAGAAGGGTTTTGTGCTATCCTCTTTGTTGCAGCTCCCCACCAGGTGGCGCTACAGAATATCAACTTCTGCCACGTTCAATCTATCGCCGAGTTGCCAACATGGTCACCAAAATGATGCCAACTTGACTCTATGGCCTACATTTCGCTATGTTTCTATTGAATCGTCATTATAATGTAAGGAACGGCGTTGCTTGCGAATATTACAATTTTAACATAAAATAAATACAACAGAAAGTAATATTAACGTATTACACATCCAGATATAAATTATTTACACTATTTTAAGTGTTCATTACACAAAACTTGTAACAATGTTTTACTTTTGCTGAGCAGAGCTCAGCTTAGGAAGGTGTTTTCAAAAATCGACCTGCAAGAGAGTTACGGGGTCTTATAAATAAAAAAAAATCAATTTTATCAGCTATTAGATCTACAGACTTAAAATTTAACAAATATGTTTTTTTTCGTTCAGCTGAGATATACAAAAACCTTGTTTTATTTGCAATTCACGTAAAATTAACTCATTAAAAACTTCTTTATCCTTCCATCTGTATTGTTTAATTTTTTAGTTCAGCCATGCGCGGGCGAAGGACGGGTATACCAGCTAGTATATATATATATTGCATAGATTATTCGACGTTTTTGTCACTTTGCTCTTTTTTTAATAAATTATGGAATCAATTGTATACAAGCGTCGTGATGTCCAAACAACATAAGGATTACTGGTGACGGTTTTATTTTATTTTATTTTAAGTCACTCTCTGAGACAACACGAGAACTATTGGTGGTGGAGTTCGTAATTTTGAATCACTGTCAAGGGGCAAGGACGACACCTGAGCTACTACTCTGAGCAATCCACTCTCTAAATAAAAGAAAAGTGATAGTAAAAATTTCCAAAATACAGCAGAATCTGGATAATTTGACCTCCCAAGGAACTAAATTAAATTTATCAATGAACATAATTGGGCCTAACTCCTGTTTTTTTTCTTTAGACGAAATTTACAATCATACAGAAGTAAAACAGCAAAACATGTATTCAATAGAACTAAAAAAAATCAACACACATTTATTTTTTTAAATGTGTTTTTCATAGTACCACATCATTAGTCGTGTGATATAAATTCCAGATCGCGGTAGTTATTCGTATGAAAGTAATTCCCAGTTTTAATTAATAAAAAAAAATAAAAACTGGAAATTATGTGAATGAAGTATTTCAAAGCATTAGTTGTACAGTAAAATATTGTGTTTCTTAAAATTAAGCATTCTAAATGTATATTTATAGATACATTTCATTGTTATTTAGCATTAATTTTTTTAATATTATCTATCCTAGTAAAAAAATTAATACACATTGCTGAAAGTCTCTGCAAAAAAATTATGAAAGAGAAAATACGTAAAAAAATTCATAATATAAAAAAAAAAACTTTACCATATTCCCTAATTTTTTATCTTTTAATATATTGTTTTACATAAATAATTTATGAAAGAATTAAGATAAAACACGAAGTGACAAAGTTAAAATAAATCAGTTCTGGGGGGGGGGGACCACCCTATTGCAGAAATTATACAACTGTTCGTACTCATTTCTCAAATTGTAAAACTGGAATTTACATGCATTATGTAGTTCTTTCTTTTTCTCGATATAATGTAAGCAGGAAAAAAATAAATTGCAAGTCTTCATTTCGGCATTTTGATTTGTACTTAAATTGAGTGCCTGCAAAAAAACTATGCTTCTAATCCCCTTTTACATCAAATTCCACTGAATTTTTATTCCGTCTTCGCCTCTACACCTTGACAGAGTCGCGTACTGTTTTTCCTTCAATGCTACACATAAAGCAACTTCTTCGAAACCCTGCCCCTGTAAATTATAAATGGCCATGGCAAACGACAATCTTACAGGGAATTGCTTATGAATGGAAAATATTCAACTTTCTTTTGCCTTATCACTTGCTATAGATGAGACTTACGACACGGCACAAATTGCCCTTTTTGTCAGGTATATGTCTTCCCAAGGTCCAAAAGAAGTACTTCTAGGATTACTACCGCTCTCGGGACAAGCTACAGGGGAATATATAGCGAATGCCGTGAAAAAATGCCTTGAAGCTAATAAGATCGATTTCAATAAAATCGTTTCAGTAGCAACTGATGGAGCCAGAAATATGACAGGAAAAAATAAAGGGGCAACAACAATTCTTCAAAGCAAAATAAACCACGAAATTCTTATGTTTCCTTGCATAATACACCAAGAAGCGCTTTGTGCCCAAACATCTCCGGCTGAAATAGTTGAGGTCACGAATTTGGTAATCAAGATTGTTAAATTGTCATCTTGTCAAAAGCATTCTACCATTGTCAGTTTAAAGAGTTCTTAAACGAAATGCAGACTCAGTATTCCGACCGCCTTCTACACAATAAAGTGTGATGGTTTTTCCAAAGGTAAGTTATTGAAACTTTTTGCTTTGTGCTTGAATGAAATAAATATATCCCTCAATGAAAAAGGCATTAATCCCCCTGAATTAGAGAACGATAAATGGTTGCAAAAATTAGACTTTATGGTGGAGATGAATCTAAAACTGTGCGAGGAACGGGAAACCCAGCCTATATTTTGGTAGAAGAACTATAATATAGAGTTTGTTTTCGAAGAAAAATTAATTATTTTTGCAGAAGATATTCAGAACGGTAAATTACTTTATTTTCAATTTCTAAGGCAATATCGCGATAAAACCAGTGCAACTGTTGACACGAATTACTTCAGCACAGTTATAAAAAAAATTAAAGATGAATTTGTTGTGACAGATTTGAGCAATTCAAAACCAACAAAACCACTCTGCATTCATAGTTAATCCTCTCAACACAAATAGTAACGAAATCCACATTGAGCCGTTTGGAATTGATACTGGATCTCTAGAAACGCAACAAAAATGGACAGCTTTAAAAGAAATGCTGCGAGTTGAGGCACTTATATTCGACGCAGGGAATATTCTTCCAGATTGCTACAGTGAGGTGAAGAAGTTGACATTTGGAGTGCTGGCTATCTTCGGATCGACATATTCGTGCGAGCAAGCGTTATCTTGCGTGAATATAATTAAAAGAAAAGTAAGAAGCCAACTAAGAAATGAAAATTTAGAGTCGTGTTTGAAACTTAAAACAACAAGTTATGAGCCAAATTTATCCAAACTTTCTAAAGCTATGCAAAGACAAAGCTCCCATTGAATTTGTTTGCTGAAATGTATGTAATTGTTTTTTATTTTATTTTTAAGTACAAGTTACATTGTTTAGTAAAGTTTAAATTTTGTACTTGAATAACTATGCAAGGTCATCGCTCCCATTGAGTTTGTTTGCTCAATTGTTTGTTATTGAAGTACAAGTTAGTGTTGTAAGTATATGTTTGTTTTAATTTTTTACTTAAAAAATAAATTATTATCTAATAATGACATATATATATATTATCTAATTTGTTTTGAAAAACACTACTTATCTATGAATAAATAGATATATTTTCTTATGAATAAATAGATTAGTTTTTTTTTAATCAAAACTTTAATTATGCAAGTACTATTTCTTGTTGACAAGAAAAAAATTTTATGGCTCTTTAAAAACTTTGAAATTTTGTACACTGTAATTCTTGACTCTTCCGACTCAAAAGGTTGCCGACCCCTGGTCTAGTGGGATCCATTGTATGCATAGAATTTCGCCTTTGTAATCTCCCTATCATCATAAATGTAAATTTATCCAAACTGTGGCCTTGCTCCATTCTGTTGTAAAGGTGTAGAGTTGCTTTTATTAACTATAATTTATGTATAAATAAATTTCATACAGAATCACACGAAAAGCTTTTTTTTATATGTATGGAGAAATATAAAGTGAGTTTTAATTTGTATCCATTATAGAGCTTTTAAGAACTTTAAAAGAGTAATTTTGTTCAAAGACCAAAACCTTTGTACATTGAACATATAACAACGAATCGGTTATTTCCCTTTTTGCGGGAAACATTATTCTTTTGCAAAAAAGCACGTGACTATTTTCCCTCTGAAATATTCTTCCTGATCCTTGCTTTGCCAGTACAACGAAGAAATTTTTTTTTAATGTAATACATACATAAATGAAAAATAATACATGCGTATATTTGTATAAAGAGCAGTTTCTTGACTGAAAATAATAGGTAATTAAATGACAAATCTGCAGCAAATTTTCCTGCAATGCTGTATCAAACAAATCATCATTTAAAAACAAATGAAAGTTTACTTTTTTTGTAAAATATTATTTCAATATTGAAATTTTCGCAATTTCTATTATTCCTTACAGTATTTATTTAAATATTTGAAAAATTAAACATTTTTTTCCATTCAGAGTTTTCGAAATTACTCATTTAACTTTCCAATTCAAAACTCTTCTTAATTAAATTTAAACAGTTTTAAAACTGACAACTGAGACTGAGATAAATGACTACGAACCGTTGCCAATTCATTTAATATTACTCCTCACGCGATCTTCAATTATCGCATTAAAATTTACTCGAGCAAATTCAGATATTTTCCAAAAAAGCGTCAGTTCACATTTTCTTTTCAAGGCCACTTATAAATATTTTATAGTTAATTTCTCCCGAATCAAAACACTTTGATAAATTTTTTATGCCGTTATAATCTTTTAATTTTTTTAAAAAATTTCACAGATATCTGGACTTAGGTTTAGATGAATTTATTTAAGTATGTAAAAATAAATCTTTTATTTTAAGAAGTTTATTTTATATAATTATTATTGCTATTTAATCTAGGTGCGAAAAGTACCAAAAACGTAAAAACAGGGATAAACGCCCTGTGCTTGATGAAAAATGGACAAAAATATATTTCTTTGATAGTTCAGAAAATAAAATCGAGTGTTTATTATATCCTGAAACAATAGCCATTTTAAAGAATACAATTTGAAATGACATCACGAAACAAAACCAAGAGAATTTGACTGCGAACTTTCCAAGAAAGAACGTCAAATGAAAACTGTAGAGTGTGTAAAATTAAATAAATAAAAGAAGCGCATAAACTGATTGATAGGAAACACATGAATTTATGAACTGTTTGGCTGGAATTTATGAACTGTTTGGCTGGAAACACGTGATTGTAGTTATGTGACTGTGACGTCACATGGAAGCAGCTTATTGTAAAAAAAAATGTGATTACTGAAAATCGGGAGAGAATAAAATTAAACTTATTAAGACTATACACAGTACCCTTTTTCAAAAAATGTTTTGGTGACAGTAACAGTGAAAATAATTTATGTTTTATATTCATATTATATTATTAAATTGATTTTGAAAGTAAAATGCCAGTTTGACAAGTCATTATTTTATAATTTTAAAAAAATTTTAATTTTTTCAAATTTTTATAAAATGTTTAGTTTTTAAAAATTTTCAGTCCTGTTAAGCGATTTTATGTTTCTTAGATTGTTACGAACAAAAGTAAGTATTGATTTGAAAATCAATACTAAATTTTCTACCTTTGTAATAAGCTCTTGTTGATTTTTAAAAATTATTTTTCCAGCTAAACCTGGAAAGAACACGAATTTTTTAAAAATATTAATTAAGCATTTTTTAAAAAAATAACTAGAGATCTCAGACCTAAATCCATACAAGCTTTTATAAAACAAACGCTTAGGAGTATCTACAAAAAATTGCAAGACTTTCTTGAACAGAATAATGCTTTAGGGATTAGAAAACATCTACATCTTCAAAATTAAAAGTTTGAGAAAAACGCATTTTAAGTGTGTAAAGGCATAAAACAAACACCTATAACGCCTGTAAAGCTCTATTGGGTCTCAGGGGTGTTAACTTTTTCTGGAGGCTGAAAATATAAACAATATTCAAATACATATAACTCTGAAATTAAAATTAAATAACTCGAATCTTTTACACATTTTTTATAAAGGAATGGGGCTTCAGAAAAGTGTAAAATGTTTAAAATATAACCATAATCTTAAAAATTATAATCATCTGAAAATAAGAAATATTTTTATAAGAAGTATTAATTAAGTTTTACGCGGCGTGCATGCTATTTTTAAAAAGTATTAGTTTTAATTACTAGCAATAAGTTGCTTTATAAAGTTAAATGTATCCTTATTACACAGTAATAAATTTAAATAAATAGAATAATAAATTATATTTTTTTAAAAATAAAAAAATTATATTTTCAAATTTTTTTTCTAAAAAATTTCAATATTTTTCAAATATTTTGAAATACAAAAGATATATTATTCTTAATTTACTAGGGCTTAAAGAGTATGATACATTTTATAATTCTTAAAGTTTATTACATCAAAGGCTACTATTTTAGAAAATAGCGTGCGCGACGCCAAAATTACTTAATATTTATGACAAAATTATTTCTTATTTGTATATGCTTATAACTTTAAAAATTATGATTATATTTTAAACATTTTGTACTTTTTTGAAACCATAATCCTTTGTAAATAATACGTAAAAGATTCGAATTATTTAATTTAAATTTAAAAGAAGTATACCTGTTTGAAAATTGTTTACATTTTCACCCCTCCAGACAAAATTAACACCCCTGAGATACCTTAATATGCTATTTTACAACTTATGCTCTGTATCAAAACGCTACTTTAATTAATTATGACTAAACATATATTTTTTTTTAAAAATTTAAATATATTTTTGCATAATTTGTTGGTATTTGTTTCGATGACAGGTTATTCAGCCCAATCTTAACACAATATTTTCACAAAAGTTTTGAAACACAAACAATTTGTACAATATAATAATGACTCTAACAAGCTAAAAATCCCCAGGTTTGTACGTAAAATTGAACTTTTTTAGTTTTAAATTGGGAAAGTTTAGCATGTTTTAAAGTCTCACAACAAGTACTCAAAAACCATAATATAGTACTACGATATGTTTACTATTTTGTGGTTTGGCATTTTATGGAAATATTCAGTTTTATCTGCAAACTTGCAGTTAGAATACTTGTATTTGGAAGTCTTATAAAAACGTTTTTTTTTTTCTTTTTCTGTCCATAACTTTTGGAAAAATAGCCGAAGAAACGAAAACCTACATGAATAATGAAGACCGTTTAAAAACGCACAAAACGAAGTAATTTTTAAAGCGAAAACTTCTTTAGAGGCGTTGGGCACTTTTTGGAAGGGGAAAATCTTATGGGTTCGCGTCACTGACATGCTTATTGTAGTATATCTGTAGCTATACAGCTGACGTATAGTGCTGTGTATAGCTTATAAGTGAAATTGAATGGATTTAGTGAAAAGTTCAATGTGTATATACTGCGCATTGTTGAAATAGTATTTTTGTTTGATTATTATTTGAATCGTTTAATAGAAGAATCATTGTGCAGTACAATAGTGAGTACTAAATAAATAAACTAATATTTTTAAGATAAAAAATAAATAACAGAAAATTATTTTAAATACTCGTATTTATTTTGGCGTTTCAAAATTTTATATTATTTAAAATTATTTTAAATCTTCGTATTTATTCTGGCGTTTGAAAATTTTGAATTATCTATTTTCTAATATTTAACCTCCGCAATGCATCACGCAATCCGGATTAGTATTTCACAGTGGCTTAGACGTTTTCTTACTACCGTGGTAAAACAGATTTTTAGTTGTTCAATCATATTTTTATCAAGGATTTTGAAAGGAAGGTCAAGAAGTCATCGAGAGGATCTAAAGTTAAAATTGAAAAGGTTACAAAACAATACACTACAAACAGCACCAAAACTTTTCTAGAATTCATCTCCAACAAGAAAGGATTATCAATATTTTCATTCATTTGACAAAGTTTACATGCGCATGCAGCTGACCTAAAAAATGATGCTTTCATAAAAAAGTCAAATGTTCTACTTTTGTCAGAAATTCGTATGAAAAACGAAGAACCACTTGATATTCCGAATTTCAACTTTGTTGTAAGTTATAAAAGACCCGAAGTGTTCCAGCATCAGGCGTAGCTATTTATCACAATACTCAAGATACGTCACACTTCATTACTTCACATATGGACATACATACTAAATTCACTAGAAGCATTGGTGTTAATGTTTCTGATATAGGCGAAATATGCGTTGCTCGTTGCAATTTCGAGAATGGGCAATACATATTAATGGCTGCCGTTTATATTTCGCCTAGAAAATCTATGAGACAGATACAACAATTTTTATTCAAAAATTTGATAATTTATACAAAAGAAGATTCTGAAGTACTCGAAAAAAGATTTGGCGAAAAATATGATAATATACCGATGATTTTAAGTGGAGACTTCAATATTAACTTTGCAGATGATAAAAATCTACCACTAATTGAATTTCTAAATGAAACACTTAATTTAAATATGTCTATGATCGAAAACTCAGTACTACAAAATATGAAACGATAATCAATGCGGTTTTAACGCGATTCTTAGATAAATATTTTTTTTTCAATGGGGCTGCGCATTGGTATTTTAAACCTTTGCAGACCTAGTACATTCCCCAGGAGCTGGTACCACTTTCTAGCGCTGCACCATATAGGCGGTCCAATTACAGCAAGCAATTTTGACGCCCAGTTTCCTCCACAGATGGAGGCACCTGAGCTCTTTGCGATGCGAACTTTGTACTAGGATTGAATTTTGCCGAGAGCATCCAGGCCAAACAGACACTCTAAGGATCTTTCACATGCTTTATAATCAAACGACATGGCCGCTGTCAATTTTCTGCATCAAGAAAATCCACCGACTTGGACCGGGTTCGAATCCGCAACCTTGGGTGTAGAAGACCAGTGACAAACCAACCATGCCACCCAGCCGGCTCTTAGATAAATATGATAAAAATGAATCTTAGATAAATCTTAGATAAATATGAATCAAATATTTTCCTTTCTTACTTTAGTTACCATAAGCCTATTGTATCTTTTTTAGAACAAAATGAAATAATTGAAAGTACAAAAAGTCTAAGTATTGTTGAAATTAATGATGACAATGATGCAAACAATTAAAATAATGTTAAAAATCGAGTACATTGAAATTTAAGTAAATACAAATACTATCCATAAATAATATGATTGTATATTAATTGTTATTTCAATTGAATTGTATTTATATTTTGTCATGATCTTGTACAGCCCGTAATATATTTGAAGAATAAAAAACCATATAAACATGCATATAATTGTTGCTCGGAGCGTCAATAGATGCTAAAACCAGATAGATGTTGATAACTTTAATTCAAACATTATGAAATTTCAAATTTTAATACTAAAAGCTCTAAGTTTTCACTTCTATCGGCAGTCTCTATATAACTGCCATTTTTTTTTTTTTTTTTTTTAAAGAAAAAGCTTGAAACTTTTCGTTTTATTCAGTGTTTATTCGCATCATTTTCAGTAGTATTCCATCTCTTCTAAATATTGTTTCTCATAGCAACATGAGAAAGTTTTGGTCGTGGCATTTTCTCATCGGGAAAAAATTAATGAAAAAGCTTCCAAGTTACATAAGCTATTTTTAAAACGAAAATTGGCCTTGAAAACAAATTTAATGAAGTAACTATGAGAACTTCAACAACTCAAAACATAATCAAGCAGAAATGATTTCAATGATGAAAATTGAAATTAATAAACATTTCACACTGGAAGAGTTGATTGTACTCAAAAATATTTTTAATTAATTCAATTTAAAAGTGAAAAAAAGCTTTAAAATGAAACCCAAACCTAAGCTCATACAACTTCAAGTACCCTAAAAACTAATTTGTTATCAGATCTGAAATTTGGTGGTAAACTTCCCAATAATTTGGGTTACAAGAAAATACCCCCCAAAAAACAATATTCGGTATTTTTGAAATTTGCAGGGTATTGTATAGTCTTAAGCGCAAAAAATAAGCCCTAATCGTGGAGAGAATAATCTAAAAAAATACGTCTTTTGCAACAATTTAATATAAAACTGGGCCTTATTTTCGAGGAGCACTTGAAGTAATAACACGAACCCCAGTATTTCGTGGACTAAAATCCGTCTAGCTTTGACAACATGACACAGAAATAAATTTCGTCGACCCAACTATAAATAAAGTGTAAGGTTACTGTAAACAGAATCCTAGATCCCGATAATCAATTCATCGCATAAAAATAAATATTATGGCAATAACGAACGAAAATGCATTTCCAGCTGCAATTCTTGCCCACTGCGATCAACAAGGCGCGGTCTTTAGATAAAAATAAACTGTCATAGTAAAATCTCCTTCAATTGAAAAACTTATTGCGTCTTCTTAGCTCGTCAGCAACTTCTAGATTTTTAAAAAATTAGCTAATAGTGTAAAAGAATGGGAATAGCTATAATACTGACAATATTTGAAATCAGTATAATTTATATGACCAGAACAATTGGTATCAGTCAGAATTTGACATCTTTTCTATGTGCATGACTTGATGTTCCCTATAATCGATAAGAACCAAAATATAGAAGTATCATTTTATCGCAATAATAACTAAAAACAATTTACATAATTATTAGAATTATAAATAATCATAAATTAAAAAATAATTAAAATTAGTAAAGTTTTAAAGTTAACGCGATTTAAAATAGTTCAAATTACTAAAATAATACTCAAGTTTAAGCCTTTTATTTTTATTTTTGAGGAACTTTTTTTATTTGCGAGGGGAAGGAGTTATTACATGAAGATTATGACTACTCCCCCCCTACAAAGCTGGAAAAAATTACGAATATATATTTATAGCTATAATACATTTCAAATGAATATTTTCAATATTAATCAATAACTGAATACAAAGAATATATTACACAGGGAGCTAATGAGAACTGCAAATTAGTACGCCAGTCCTCACCATGCAAACATCGTAAGCGAATGTCTTCAATCGGAGGATATCACCCGTATGGACTCGTCAGCATTCTCACCGGACTTGAATCCAGTAGAGCATGTGCGGGACATGCTTGGCCAACAAGTTGCAGCCCGTCAAACACCACCTACATGTCTATTGGAACTTCGGAGAGCATTGCTTGATGAGTGGTGAAATATTCCCCAAAATCAGATCGATAATTTGATGCCCAGCATGCCTGGGCGTTGTAGGGATGTATTGCATCCTCTGTGGGAGACATACTATGTATTAACCATCATATCAAACAAGTAATATTGGTTTTTGTAAATAAGTTTTTTTTTCTTTTGTAATTTGCTCCAGAGAGCAAAAATCGCAATTTTTATTAATGATATCAAACATATAGCTTCTTTTTTGCTCTTTAACTTTTGTTCAATAAAAAGTCTTTACGAATAAGTCGCACTTGTATTGCTCTTGTGACTCTTTCTTTGCCTGAACTTGTATTATCCTTAATTTATGGACGTTAGTGTAAATCAAATCTATCAAACACATTTAGTTCGCCGTTATTAATTTAATATCCTTTTTTCTCTCAAAGTTCTTTGGAGTTTTCAAGCGAAGCCGAGAAACTTTGATTACACAGGTTGAAATCCCGATTCACCTAGTACTGTTAAGAAGGGAAATGAGAGTTTGTGGCATTGTATCTGAGGTATATCACATGACTAAGTATGAAAGATTGCACTATCAGATCACATACAATTTTATCACTCGAGTTGGTTCCAAATTTTCAAACCATTCACCAATTGGCTGTCAAATTTTGTAGCTTTGGGGTAGCATTTGAAAACTGAGTTTCGAACTTGATTTTCAAGTCACTTTTAATCCATGACTGCTATAAATTCTCTTATGATAAAAACAACGTGCGAGCATTTGGGAAAAATCATTATTATTCTCTCTCGAGCGTTCTTTCCTTCATTAAAGTCTTTATTCTTTTACTGTTATATTGCCCAAATAGAGATTGGAAAATTGTATTTACCAACGTTATGTTAAGGGATTTTTTCCCTTTTTTTGTTTGAAACTAAAGATGCGAGTTATAGCAGAAAATTGCTTTCACGATGAAAAATAGAAAATATTTCAGAATGAACTGAATGATAAGGAACTAAAAATTATGCAGAAACTGATCTGCATTGAATACTTAAGTAGAGAATCATAATGAAGCAACGAGTAAAACATTCACTTCACGTCTGAATCGTTTGTTTGGTTTTATATTGTTCCGATATGAGTTATTTTTTGTTTGTTTCTTATGGTATCAAATAATTTATCCTTTATATTTTAAAAAAAATCAATTAAATATTATTCATTTTTTTTATCTGCCTTCTGTGAAACAGTAGCAGAATTAATTTCGAATTTCATCGGTAAAATACAAAATATAAGTAGATTTAAAAACAGAATAGTGGTTTAGTTTGCACAAATACGTACTGATATATAACAGATTAGCTGATATACCCGTTCATTGCACGGGTGAATTTAAAAATTATACGATACAGATTGAAGGATAAAGAAGTTTTTCATCAGTTAGTTTTAAATGAATTGCAAATTAAACAAAACAAGTGATATAAAAAAATTTCTTTATGTCAATTCCTACTTTGATCAAAAAAATTATTTTAGTTACTTTGTATAAAATAGTTACAATTTATATAAATATGTATATACATATGATATAACCACAGCATTAAGTGATAATTAATTTTTATTAATTATCATTAAAGTATCGGATTGTCATCCAAAACAATCGTGTATATAAAATTTCAGTTCAACTGAATACCTTTAAACGCGTGAGAAGAAAAAAATCTTTTAAAGTTTTGAACTAAGTCTCTAAAAATGAAGCCAACGTGGCCGTAGCTGTAATTCTTTAAATAATTTCAGTCAATTAATTTCAGTTAATTATAATTAAATTATCGTATTGTTACCCAAAACAATAGTGCATAGAAAATTTCAGCTCAAATGAATGCTTTAAAATGTGAGAAAAAAACCTTCTCAAGTTTTGAAATAAGTCGCCAAAATGGTCGCTAAGCCGCCAAAAATGATGCCAACGGTGCTGTATTTGTAATTCTTTAAATAATTATAGTTTTAATCAATTAAATTTTATTAATTATAATTAAATTACTGTATTGCCATCCAAAATAATCGTGTATATAAAAGTTCAGCTCAATTGAGTGCTTTAAAATGCATTTTATTAACGATTGAAAATTTGAACAAGATAAATATATAAATATATAAAAAGTGTGAACTAATAGCACATTGTTACAAATGTTGTGTAATGAAAGCTTAAAATAGTGTAAATATTGTATATTTGGATGTGTAATGTATGTTAATATTACTTTCTGCTGTATTTATTTTATGCTAAAATTGTAATATTTGCAAGAAAAGCCGTTCCTTACATTATAATGGCGATTCAACTGAAATATAGTGGAATGATGGCGTTAGAGCCAAGTTGGCATCATTTTTGGCGACCTTATTGGCAACTTAGCGATTGATTGAACAGTACAGAAGTTTATATGCTGTAAAACCACCTGGTGGGGAGCTGAAACAATGCACAAAAACCTTCTCCACAAAAAAATACATATACATGTCAATTTTCATAGTGATCGGTTGAACGGTGTTGGAGTCTTAAGCTAGGCCATATATACAAACACATCCATTTATGTATAGAGTAATCTGAAAACTTTGATTCGGAAAATAAAGTAGTTTAGCCTATGTGAAGCATATTTTAAGTTTTTATCCCCTTAATTGCCGATTAAAAGTTACGCGATTCACTCCTCAATGCTACCTTTTTTCACACAGGCGAGCATATGCTGCATATTAGGGGGGGGGGGGGGGAGAGAAAAGGCACAAATAAAAAAAATTTCCCTGAAATAAGTAAATAATCTTTCGCAAACACTATCAAGGTCATTTTTTTTTGCATTGCAAAGCCTTCGGAATAGTTATATTCATAGCAGCGAAAAAAAATATTAATCGTTTTTCAGAAGGACGGATATATACGCCCGAGGCACATAACGCATGGGTTGAGCGCCACGTATATATAGGTAGACGTCACTTAAGGGAGATTTTTCGTAACTCAGTAAGAATTTAATATAAATACTTTTGTGTTTTAATCATAGTTTAGGCCAGGTATGGGTAATTTTTGTTTGGGTTTTTCGCTGCCCACATTGTGGGAGTGGAGGATACAGGAGAGTCGCATCATTTTAAAACGATTGTATTCATTACAAAAAATAATAAATATAAGCAAAATAAAATAGTGGCAGTTTAATTTAATTTATTTACTGTGCTAATTTCATATAGTCTATAGTTGCACAAGCACATTTAATTTTAAAATTAGCTTAATGATACAAATGTACCTTATATATACACCACATTATTCTACTTTTTTGAAATCAGGAGTGTGATTGATAGTTAATATCCGCATCATAGCCTGGAAGTTTATGTCAGCCAACTTGTACTTATGTTTACTCTTGTTGATTTTCATGCAAGAAAAACTTTGTTTATACAAACATACGTTGACTAAATGTATATTGACTTTTTCATAAGATTGGAAATTTTTCAGCAGACAATTATTTGTAAAAGTCACTTAATGTCATAGCATTAAACATTTTTTTCACGCTGCGATCTGATTTCTAAGTCAATAAGTTCAAGCTGTCGTTCCTCAGGTGCTGTGTCTTTAGCATCAGTAATGGGATAACAGAGCAAACTGAATTTAGGTTCAATTTTCATAAAATCCTGATATCTTATCGTGACCTCGTTCTCCAACACTTTCAAATACTATGTTTTCTTAATAGGGATAAAATAATAAACCAATCTGTGATCACGCGCACACAAGAGAAAAATCTCGTTTCAAAGCAAATTTTCTCACTGACTTAGAGGGCCGCGAAAAACTTTTCGGGCCGCTAGTTGCTGATCCCTGGTTTTGACCAAATCACTGGCGGCGATGCAAAAATTGGCGCCAAATTGCACCATTAGCTTGTTTTTCTCCAACACAATGACAATATTAGAGCTTTTATCCAATATAATGACAGTAATATACCAAGTTGGCGATAAATAAAAGAATGGATATTAAAGTAGGATTTAATACTAATATGGTCTAACATGAGGGAACTACTTACGTATATTTATAGCGAATTTAAGAAAAGAAGATGCCACTTAATTGCAATCATAATAATGGAAAAACGATCTTTGTACTTTTAAGTATTAATTCGAAACTCGGTTCAATCTGATCTTTGACCGTTCATGTAACATGGTGAAGATGTTAGAATAAAAATAATTTTTCTAATACCATCCTCATATCGTGACTAAAATTACGAAATCCATTTCTATTGACCACTGTTTTAGTGCTATTCAAAATAAATCAACCTTTAGTAAATAAAAATATGTGGGTGCAAATAGAAACAAACTGGTACAAGATAATTACATAAAAATGCATTGGTTTATTCATAGGTTATAATATTCAAATTATCTTATTACTTATTATTAATTTTTTGACGTCTGCTTTCTTTGTAATTTATTCATAAACTGCGCCTGGAAAATTCTATTAATATTTATTTACTTCGAATATCCAAAGGTTTTTAGAAACTATATTGAATATAATAATGCCAAACATTTTTAAAATACTTTATTTTCGTGTAATAATTCATAAAAATCGAACTAGCATGCTTTGCTTTTAGAAAACAATATTGATTTTCACCCATTTCTCGATTTTCTGAATCTTAACCATGATTTATGTAAAAGACTTTTGAGAATCAATGCACACTTAAAAGTGAAATCAGCAACAAAATCAGAAAGTGATAATCACAGTAATTCGAGTACCTGCCTATTGTAGTCATATTTATTTTGCAACAGTTTCAAAGACGACACTTACTGGCGTTTAAAATAAACGTTTTTTTAGAGAGTGTTATAACTTAAATTCTTCCTTTTAACATTTGAAGTATATTTTATCTTACGTAAAAAATAAAAGTATTTAAAAGGTTTTACAAGGCAAGTATAAAATAACTGATAACAGAAATTATTCGGTTAAGGATTTATATGCGTGCGTGAAATATTAATGAAATAATTTACTCGTATATTATATGTACCAATTTCCCGAAATTAGGGTTATTTTTAAGATCCGTTAAACATTCTAAATGTTTAAGTTTTTACTGAAAGGTATAACGGGTGAAAAAGTTAAAAACTGAAAGGTAATAAGGGGAAAAATAATGTTACAATAAAATTTAAGGTAAAAACTACATCTAAAACAGATATATCAAACAAAAAGATTTAGCTTGAGTTACTGAAAAAGAAAAAATATAGAATTAGTTTTGATTGAACTACATTTAAAAAGCAAAGGAGAACTATAGGCACAAACCATATTTGCCAAAACTAAAAGGAAACTGTTGAACAAATATATTTTATGATAATTTATTCAGAAAACAATTTTAATTCAGTCACAAAAATAAATAGAATTAATATAACGGTAAATAAATATAATAATAATGAAAAATGTAATGACTTTTTCCAAAAAAAAAAATTGCATGGAGGATAATTTATGTTATTTAAAGATAGAAATGACGTCATATCACCAATGCTGTGAAGAATCGCTTCATAATCGAATTGAAAAAAAAAATCTTAAGTGAATTTCGAAAAAATATCGTCGAGGTACAAACCATCATCACTAATAGTTTCAGCGTGTCAAATTTCTCGTGTTTGGGTTTTTCCGTTTTTGTCCTACATCACAATCACACAAAAACACAAATCTTTCTTTTCAGGGTGTTGCCGAATTCGACCGACAAATTTAAAGGGGTGATAGTAGGCAGTATGAGGACAACGAATCATCATAGAACAGTGGTTTTCAAACCCTTTCAACTCACGAAACCCCTAGAACTAGAAGGTGTTTTTGTGGTACTCCTAGAAGTATAAAATATTTTTATAGAACATTATTCCACACACACTTAGAAAGAACATATGTCAAAATAGTATTTAAATTATATCAACATGTTAAAGGTATATGTAAAAACAATTTTAAAAAGTATTGCATTTATTATTACAAAAAAAGTTTAAACTACTTTTAATATAATTTTCTTATTACTAGTATTAATCTGTAATCCAAGTGTCACCTACTCTTGCATTATGTTTAGTAACTGGGATATGTGTGCTTGCATTTTTTCACACTAAGTGTTGAAGTCTTGATCTATTGAGAATCACTGTAATTACATTACATATTCTGAATTTCATTCGTTTCTGTACTTAGTTTTTGTAGCCACTCACGTTGAGAAGCATTTTTCACTTAGTATATACATTTTTCTGAATGACATTAAAATGTTAATAGCTGTGTGAAAAATACTGTGTATTTTGCATAAGAGAAAGCGAATTTGCAACATAAATTTAGGATCTGTTCTTGCTTAAATTTAGATTTTTAACATCGATTCTGTTGATGTGTTGTGTTTTTCCACAAATATAAAAAGGTGCATTTCCATTAGAAAACTATTTAGTTTTTCAAGATATTGTGTAAGGAAGTATTATTCCTTCTTCCCTCTAACCCGGCTAGATGTGTGGGAGAAACTAATTGATCAGACGACATGATTCTCTAAAATTGTTTATTTGTCACAATATTCAACCCAGACACAATAACAATCCAATTAAGATAAATTTGATCAACACTTAGAAGGCTGAGGTGAGACAAGGCAGCATGGGGATAATAAATACGATCATTAAATTATATTCTTTCGATAAATTATACAAGCTCGATTTTACCTTGGACATGCGCTAACAATTTAACTCCCAAACTTCTACTTAAACTATGAGCACAGTAACTAAACTCTTGCAATTCTTTATCTCTTAGACGAGACATTGAACACTAATAGTTGGCTTGAGCTCTTCTCAGAGATTTTAACTTCACTCGTCCTACACTGTTTATGTACAACGGCCAAAAAGCTCGCATCTCATTAATTCACATCACATCCGAGCTATCCTCACTTATGTAAACTTCAATTCTCACTTTACTAATCTTCGATTCTCCACTAACTCTCTAACACTTGCGAATGCAGAATATACATATTAAACCTAATTTTCATAATCACGTTTTCTTGTCTTCGGTGAAAGTTGGTTGAAAGAATTCTTTCCCTAAAGGAATCCTTAAGGAGTTAGTTGAAAGGAACCGTATAGATCCGTCACAATTGTAAGTATAAAATTATTTTGTCGAACTCAGGATAGTAAACAATAAAATATTAACAATCTAGTAAGTAATATATATATATATATGCAGTCGACTCTCGATAATTCAAACCTTTGATAATACGAACCTCTCGCTAATTCTCAGTGCCTTGAAAAACTCTTGATATTTCGAACTAAAACAATATGTTTTGGAACACTCAATATTTCGAAATAAAACCCGTGGCTCGTCAGAATACAACACGCTATAAATCGAAGTTATCTTATAAAACTTTCGACAATTCGAACACTCACTATCATGCTCAGTCACCTAATAAACAGGTTTGAACTTGAAAGTTTTGCGTTGTGTTGTCTCTGCGTGTCTCCCTTGTAATGTTAGCCCCTTCGCGATGATCATCTGTCTGCTACCCCTTCTTATTGTTTTCCGGTTCCTCAGGCGAAAATATACTTTTATTGTTTTCATTTGTTTAAATGGACAATAGACCAAAGTGCTTTAGCTTTTGTAAAAATTAAAATATCTCGTATCCTGAAGGTAATTTCAAAAATGAATAACATAGCAACACATCAAAATCGAAAAATTAAAAAAATTTTCATAAACTTTTGGTATAGAATGGGCCACGTTTATGTTATTTTTTGTAAATTTTTACTCATTTTTCCCCATTTTAGAGAAAAATAATTTCTTTTTCCTCTTTTTAATGGTAGCATATTTTTCTTAAAATGAACTAAGCAAATCTAAAAACCACAAAAAAGAAAAAATCCCCGTTTCTCCATTTCTTTAAAAAAAAGTTGTCGCAAGTAGTTTCAGATATCTTGAATCCTTTTACATTGCTGGTTAAGTAAGGCGCAAAATTATTCAAAATATTTACTATCAAAGTATTCGAGTTTTCGTAAGTTTACTAAAATACCTGACATCCCTCTGAAATTTTATTAGAAATGTTTACCTGAAATTCATGATTGTTTAAAACGCATTCTTGTATTCAATAATGAAGCTAATTGATCGATGGAAGGTCCACCAATAAATCGTTATTTTAGCTTATAAGTAAATGTATATATTTGTTAAGGTATTGCTTCTGAATGTCACACGGATGAAATATTTCTGCTTCATTCTCATTGTGTTTGTTCGCATGGTGCTAATCCAGAGTACAAAAAGCAATTCTGAAACGATTTATTTTCCATTTGAACACTTAGCAGATTTCCAATATGTTTTTTCCCTAAGAGAAAGAGTTTCGAAACAACAACATCATTGAAAAGAGGATTAAGTCTCTTAAAGTTTTATTTTCCAACACACTTATATATTAACTTCAACTCACAACACTATGCTAAGAATAAGGATTATTTTTCTGAATGAGTTTGACATGTTCCATGATTTATATCTTCGTCAAAGTACTCTGTTTTTTGTTCATTACCGAATAAATTTGACAATGAATGATATTTTTGACAGGTTTTAACTTCGTGGAGTCACATTTTAATATGGTAAGAAATTTTAGCTAAAAAATATTAGGTTGCAACATTATGGCTATAAAATTTAGTTAGTCATTGAATACAGAAGCTTTCAAAAACAAAACAAAAAAGCACTCCAAAACTTACATTGCTGTCAAATATTATTGCTATCATATGTATTTATATCAGAGTTCGTTTGTAATTATTGCTAGAAGTGTTTTAACGCTAGTCAAGTGGAATGAAATAAATATACATTTTCAGAGATGATGCATGAACTTCATATCGATGTATGAATAAGAGAAAGGTGACCTACTCGTTCATTTACTCGCCTCTCACGAGATCTCCGGAATTATTAGATCGACAGACTTAACATTTGGCAGGTATATTTTTTGAGTAGAGATCCACTAAAATAATATCTCAACGTGGATTGCAAGGGCATTTATTTAAAAACTCCCGTATCAGAACTCTTTCACTAACGAACTTGAAATTTAAAAAAAAACATGTTTCTTTTGTTGGGTAAAGATGTGCTGAGAGAGAGAGAACGGGATTTACGAAAATAGACACCCAAGTGGGTGTTACGGGGACGTTACTTACAAAATTTTCCATTTTTCAGTTATTTCACCTGCAGTTTGAAATTTGGCAAATTTATTTCTTTTGTTGAGTAGGAATTAGTTAAAACTGGATTTTAAAGAAATCGACTCCGAAGACTGTTGCGTGGATGAAAAAGGTAGATATACTTCCATTTAAAAAAATCAAGTCCTGAATTTCTTAAATCTAAGGGCTTGACCTATAAGAATATTTTTGAGAACAATCGAAAGTTTAATGCTACGATTTAAATAGAAATAACTTTAAAAAATGTACAGTCATGTAACATTATGATGTACCGAATAAAGCGGGTGGGTAACAGGACGTATCTTTGTGCTCTCTCTCTCTCCCTCAATATATATATATATATATATATAAGTCAAAACTCTTTCTACTAAAGAGAGATGAATAATCAATAATCCTTAAAACTGAAAAAACCGAAATTGCAAGATAAACCAGATATAAGATTTTTAGAAAAAATATATTACCAAAAAAAAAAAAAGAATTTAAAATATGGAAACTACAGTATTATTAACATTGCTGACTTAGGACAGCTCTTATATACAAAATTATTTATATAAAATTGGGGTTGAACATGTTTTCCCCTTTTATGTTAATAATGCTGAGTAAAACCCTATTGAAAATAATGGATAGAATATTTAAATCCATTACAAGAAAAAGATAACTCACCTAAAAATTGCATTCAAAAATGCAGAGCCCTTGCTAAATCTGAGTACAATAAATTATTGACAGATTCTAGACCCAAATGCAAATTCAAAGCATGGGAATGGCTGAATAGTAGCACACTTAGCAAAAGTATGAAAAGAATAGAAATAAAAAATTAAATAGACTGTATAAATACTACCATTACTTGAGGGACACTAGGAATTTAAATGTATTTAAATATTAAAAAATTACTACGGTTAAAATAAAACTAAGAGAATATAAGTAATTGTATCTAAAATTAGAATATGGAGGTAACTATATCTATCTAGGAAAATTGATAACTTTAAAATGATAAATTTTATATATATATATATATATATATATATACGTAGAAGATTTGTTTTGATTAAGTTTTTTCTTTGTTCTTATTTAGTGCTACTGGAATAAGTTTATTCAAGTTAATTACACATTAATAATAAATTATAAACATTAGAAGAATTTCAAACACTTCACTTAAATCTTTCTTAAAAAAAAAGGTGGGGGGGGGGAATAAAAAAAATGTCTGTTTTCCTGAAAAATTAAAATTAAATTATATTCAAGATAACTATTTGTAGTCATAAAGTAATTCTACTTCTTAGCCTCAGTCTAGCGGGGTGGCATGGTTGGTTTGTCACTGGCCTTCTGCACGTAAGGTTGCGGGTTCAACCTCGACCCAAGTCGGAGAATTTTCATGATGCAGAAAATCGACAGCGGCCATGTTGTATGAATGTAAGGCATGTAAAAGTAACCTAGAGTGTCTGTCTGTTTGGCTTGGGCGCTCATGCCAAATTTAAATCCTAGTACAGATTTGCACCATCAGAGCTCAAGAGCCTCTCGCTAGTGCAGAAATTAGGCATCAAAATTACATTGCGTCAATTGGTATCCCCCTATAGGGTGCCGTAGTAAAAAGGGATACTAGCTTCCGGGAATATACTAGGCCTGCAATCCGCAGCCCATTAGAAATTTTTAAAAACATCTTCGGAGCCTCAAACTCAACGGAAGCAATTACTATCAACGTGGAAAAAGTACATCTAAAAATTCCTATAAAATATGTTTATTTAAACAAAAATAATACTGCATGTGAAAAACACACACATTCTTCCTTAACCCATTTAAAGAAAACGTTGCCATTCCACTAAATTCTTAGAACTAAATTTTTTTAACATTGTTTGAGTTTTGAATATTATTTAAATTTTATATAACCGTTCTTTGATTGTTAATTAATAAAAATCTAATGATTAATGATTAAAGTATCCGGTTCATGAAATTATGAATGCATTTTCAATAAGGGATGTAAATTAGTTTTAAGGTATCCGATTAGGTTGAAAAGGTATTTTTAGGACCTGTATATAATATATATATATATATATATATATTGTGGAAAAAAAGAAATAACATATAAAACTAGAAAATGTTAAGTTGTTTTTCTAATATTTTCTTTATCTAACTTATAAAAGTATTTATTAAATGTATTTTTGAAGAATGAAATTGTCACGTTGACGTGTGCACGAAAAAATGGGATACCTCCAAAACAATTTAATAAAATTCAATAAATTTATATGTTATGAATCTTTTAGAGCGTGACAAACTGCAGGGTTTTAAGAGAGTTAAATTTAATCATATTTCAAAGCCATTTTTAATTTCGAGCATAAAATAATTTTGACGAAAAATCATTAACGTCAAATTTGAGTGCTTATAAAATATTTATTTCTTAAAATGTTATTTATCTTGTGGTTTGTGATACTTCAGATGGATCAAGAAGTATATTAATGAAATTGAAATTACGTATGTCCAACGTATTTTTATTTATGCTGTTTTTCTCAACATTGAAATTTTTGCTAAGATTTCTAAAAAAAAAATAACTTTTTCAAAAACAAGGAGTGATATATTCTATTTATTTAATAATTATGACTATTTAAAGCCATTATGCTCTTTAAAACAATAAGATTTTACTGAAATTCAATTTTTGAAATAATTGGTCATTGAACCGAGTCGATGCTTCAACTCTTACCTTGAAATTAAAAATAATTGATTTAAATTGCAGTTAAGATTTCCTCCCTGCTCTTTGTAGCTTGATCATGCAGATTAGCATTTCAAGTATTATAAATCATTTTTAAATTTATAAAAAAAGTGGACTTAAATATTTTTTTACACATAATTATTAAAGTTTTTTTAATGCGCTAACGAAGGCTGTTCATAAATGCTTAAACCTTTTAAGACAAGATTTTATTCTTGTATAAAGGGTCGTCAGTTTAAATGACAGGGAGTTTTTATTAAATATATTACAAAAATTTATTAACTATAGAGTGGAATTTTTCTCAACAAGAGTAATTTATTTCAGAAATTATCTAAATATTTTTTTATATAAATTCATGTAAAATACAACAATGTGTTTAATGGCGAAAAAAATACATAAAACCTTTTATGTAACACAAGTGTTGTCACTGGCGTAGCTAGTCCTTAGGGGGCCCTTTAATTGCCCCCTTTTTTGCTTGGAGATTTTGGAGCCTCTGTGTTGCTTGGAGGCCCCGTATCATTGATACATTGGTAGCTACGGTCTTAGGTGTTGTCCTCGTCTCAGGTCCATGGTTCTGCATTACGAAGGTCCATTGCGAATAGCTATCATGCTTCTATTAAGTGCTTTTTTAATAAACATTAATTCGATCAATTTCTTGTACGGATTACCAAACTTTGCACAATATGCCAGAACACAAATTTGGAAAAGTGTATCATTCTATTGTGACAATATTAGTGGAACAATTTTTAAACACGGAATGATGTAAGAGCCCATAATCTGGGATTTCCTCTTCTCGTCCCTCTTTGTCCCTCGTTATATAATAACGTCGCTCATTAAGCGAGACGTGTTTTTTTTAAAATTTTTACTCTCTATGCGAATGCTTTAAATTCAGGACAGCCACATGATAAAGACTAACATGAGTTACCTATCGAATTCTAGTTGTACTTATTTTTCTATTTGTAAAAATTCTACTTGTAAAGAGTCTTAAAAGGTCAAATTTCATATTTGGGTAAATATATTCAAATGTTATTAAAAAAAAGGGGGGGGGGTACTTTTTCCGTTTTACCGTCGCAAATCTCGCCAGGTTGGCGTTATTAGCGAAAACACACAATGTGTACACGTAAAAAATAGAAATAACTATTTGTTCTCTCATTGGTTTTTCATCCCTTTTTGATGTATTATGAAAAAGACGTTACTGATAAGAAAAGACCACGACTTGTTTTGAAAATGTGGTGGTAAAAGGTTACCAGCGAGAATATTCCATTTGGCGTCGTTTGTATAATTTTTGACGAATTTATCGCCTGTGCCGGCATAATAGAAAAGTACCGGGAAAAAAATTCATCAAGATTTTAAAATTCAAGAAACACTTCTTATTTAATGCCTGTACTTGTAAATAAAATACGTTTGGAATTCCTATGTGCGTTATTATTGCTGCAAATGTGTTCTTTTTAAGAGAAAAATCCTGCAAACAGCAAAAGTTAGTAACAACGAAGCGAATGAACTGATTAGCTGGAAACAAATGATTATATTTATCGTGTGACAATGATGTCACTTGAGTTTTTGAGCTGATAGGCTAAAAACACGCGGGTGTTGCTATCATGTGACTAATGACGTCACAGGAATTTAGCCCATTACTCAATCGTTTGGTTTCACTGCTCATGGTATTTAATATTTAATGCGTATGTAATCAGAATAAGTCCATTTTATTATTCTGACAGTAGAATTTTTCAGTGAAACAATAATCTTCAGTTAAAAACCAGATTTTTCCCTAAAAAATAATAATTTTATTTTCCATACTTTTATTTTTAGTTTTATTATTTTTTAATAAAAGATGAAGTAACCTATTTCTATGTAACATGACATTTTGTTAGTTAACATATTCCAACAAATACTTGCTTTTAATTTTAAAATGTAATTTCAGTTAAATTAGAATTAATTTTGCATTAAAATAAAATTATTTAAGTGAGTGAACATTTTAGAAACTCGTTATGAAATTAGAATTAAACACCTCACACACAAGGAATTAATTATTTTCGAATAACACTCTTACAACAAATGAAGCAGTAACTTGCAACCATTTACGCAAAAATATATGTAAACATAGAAGACGATTTCTATCTTTTGCAGAGTGAATTCAATACAATACAAGCTTCAGGTATAAACTAACAAAAGAGGCAATAAATCATGAATTGCTTCACTGGATAAACATGACTCGTTGCACTTAAAACTGAAAGTAAATAAATCATTTTGCTTCTTTTTTCGTTCGCCAAATGATTTATATCGATCGAATTTTCTTACCTCTGAGAATAAATAAAACAGGTTCAGAAAATGAATATTTATAACTCGTTTTTGGAATAGGTTATTTTATTTAGAGCTAATATTTTTAAATGACTTTTTTATAGTTCTACATTGTAACAACAAACTAAAAATATTTTTATTATTTCATATAACAAAATAAGAGTTCTAATTAAAACTATCCTTAATAAGAACATTTTCAAATTTTAATTATTAATATAAAATAGTTTTAAGGCTGAGAGATGTGTGCAATAAATTACAGAATATATAAGAACAGCTGATGTATAATAATGCACCCTTTAAACGCAGCGCATTTTTACGATTTATTACTACAACTGCATATTTTAGGCATTTAACAGTATGTTTCAGTGTATTCTCTTTTGAAATAAAATTAAAGCAGCTGGTTTTTTTCAGTTGTTGTACTAAATAGCGATATGGTCTCACGGTCTAATTGTCAGGCATACGGTCCCTTTGAGGCCTCAATCCCATTCCTGGCGATGAAATAGATGTAGAACGGACGCTGTCATTTATATGCTCGAGAATGCATCGCTCTGATTGGCCGAGTCAATCGTTCAGAAAAGTTTGTTCATGAAGATGAAAATTTGAGTTCGAAGGAGAGCTTAGGCTGCTCTCTCATTGGTGCCTGGTAGATGAAAACGATGATTCTCATTGGCTGCTCATTGGGTCTTACAAGAAACTCTACATAGAAAGGGGCGGGACTTGTCCAGTAAAGATAGTCAAAATAAAAAATATTAAGACAAATAGCTATATAAACTACCAGCAATATTATCATCATTGGAACTTGTAGCTTTTATTCTTCTCAGATGGTGTCTTAAAACCGGAAATTTACTAATACAGCGTTTAAAGTAGCATGAGAATGAGGATTTATTTTAAATTAATGGAAACTAGAAAACGCTTCAAAATGTTTTTATATCTATAATAATCATTAATTTGGGGGGTTTTAAATCTTCAAGAAATATTTTGAAAAACTTTCATCTTAAAAAAAACGTTGTTCAGGAGAAAACTTTTTTATTTTTTGCTTCTTTCACATGCATTTTATTGCACTGAAGTCTATGAATTAGTCTACACCTCAGAAAGTAGAATTTTCATTGAAATTAACATTACTTTCTCGAATTCAAAATGGCTCCAAGCTGAGGCTGCTTAAGATCAAAATAAAATTAAAACTAATATGTCAAAAACCATGATATATATTTTTTAATAATTTTCAATCCAATATTGAATTTTAAACAAAGAAACACACAAAAAAGTAAAATTAAACAATATTTATGCATTGTTTTGAATTATAAAATAAATGTATTCAATTTTTTAAAAAAAAGGATTTCCATTATGAAGAAGCTATAAACATGAAAATAAATAATTTCTAATAATCAAATCGAATTAACCCCTTTTTTTAGATTTAAAAAAACATTTATATATATATATACAAAAAATTGGCATTGATCTTGAATACTAAAAAAATCTTTTCAGAAACTTAACATTAACATTCACAATGGAAAGAGGTATTTTTTTTTTCAAAGCACATAATCAAATAAATTAAATTGAAAAATACTGTGCATAAATTCCAGCCGGAGCAATATGCTAAAAAAGAACATAAAAATGCCAAAATATTGGAGAGAACGGCTAAATATGTTAGAAACCCAGAAATAGTAAGGATATTTTCGAAACATTTATACATACCAACACAAACAATTCCATTTTGTTTGCTATTCGATTAAATGAAACTTTGTGTTTTTCCTAATAGAATAAAATTATTTTACCTGAACAAGGAAAAAATATCCAAAAAGACCTCCTCCCGTTATTATACTGAGACGTATTCTATAACTGATTGATTTTTTTTCTTTTTTGATTATATGTTAAAATATATTCGATTATAATTTTTAATTCTTATATTCAAAAATTACCATGTTTCGAAAAAATTTTAAAAAAATATTATATTCTTTAATAAAATAATGTAGTAAATAAAATATCGATCAAAAATATGATTTACATTTTGGGAAATCAGAAAATATATAAAATAGATTATGCAGCAGAAAATGTGCATGTATATTTTAAAAATTTGATGTTACGGGTTACATATACGGGAAAATTGGATAATATTTTGCTGTAAATGTTATACATTAGTGATTAATATTTCTTAAAGAAAAGTTTTACTTTAAAGAAATATGGAATGAGAAATAATTAATAAAACAATTCTTAACTCGTAATATTCCAAAACTATCGTATCACTGAACATTTTTCGAAAAAATAATAAATTTATAATGAAAAAATTTCAATTTTCAATCTTCAAAGAACAATTTACATTTGAGATGTCAGGAAATAAATTCAATTACATGGAATAATATTTATTTTCCGCATAAAAGCGTAATAAGAATGAATACTGGGAATGTAATACAACACTAATTTAAATTTTACATTCAAAAAAGGTTTTATTTTAAATGGTTAAGTGAGAAATAATGAATGCTTTTATTAAATAAAATAAATTGAATTATTCTATATTAGTTAATAAAAATAATCAAATATTTTTTTTAAATACATATTTATTCTTCCAGGTATTTATTGACGTAAAAATTACTCTTCAATGAAAGCAATATATAAAATATTGCAATATCATTTCATTTTAAATACATAAGCATTTAAAATTCAACTTTTGTACTTAGTTTTACAAATTAAAAATAACTTTTCAATCTATTTTAAAAAATTAAGAACTTATTTAAGGTATACGTTCGGAGATCTTCTTTTAAAAAACATAACTTAGAAAAAAACTTATACCATTTTTAAATTCAGTTTGTATGTAATCTATGCTTTTGTAATATTTGCAATAAATTATTTAAACTTCAGAAAATTGATTTTGAAGAAAGGAATAAAGAATTTTGAAGACATTTTAGGAACATTCTCAAAAAATTCTGCATGAAAATCTATTCAGCCAATTTGTATACATTTAATATCAAAATAATCCTTAAATATGTATCTAGGGACTATAGTAAAATCTTTTGGTTACAAATGTAAATAAAAACGGCAGAGTTAGATGAACGGCCAATAGAAGAAATTAGACATTTTTTGCAACACCATTACACAAATACTAGACCATAATTTGAAAACTATTCTTGTTATAATCATTATTTTACTACCCGCCCTAGAGAACATTGTGAGAAAAAAAGGTATCAAGTTTAAAAGATATTTATAGGTAATATTTTGAGTAATCAGTTTTGAACTTTTCAAAATATACGGAAACATCGATTTTGATCAAAATGCATTTTTAGTACTATTTATCACATATTTTTTTTTTATATTTACACTATTACTCTCTTAAGTTAAGTACTTAGTTTTGTAGCTTATACCTTCTGTTTGCTCAACTATAATCTTTTGTTTACTTTTAGCTAATTTTTTGGGCAACTTTTGCCCCACTGTCAGAGAATGTCGTTTAAACTCTGTATCTCAAATTTCATCCAGTTCTGCAAAACATTTCTATGTTAATACACCAGTAGACAGTTAAACGGAAATGTTTCAATATATCTAAGAATCCCTAAAGTTTCTTAAATTTTAAAGTCATATCCATAGCTAACCCAAGCATAGTCTTGCACAACATTAACTTTTCTTTCAAAACACACAGGACAACATAATAATGAAATATTACTTAAAAATTCAAAGTTAAAAACAATATTTTTTCATTGTTTTCTGGAACATATGTAGGTTTTAAAGAATTAATTGGCTATTTGATTCACACATTCACGGCTGATGAATCTAAATCGGTACTAACTTTTTCGCTCTCGGACACTGAAACTTTATTACGCGGTACCTATTTGCTTTGTACAGACATTTATGGAAATAACACTTTTGTTATTTCCCATAATTTTTAAAAAATAATAGGAGCTAATAATTCACTGATATGCTATCAAATAAAGCAGATGACTTTTTTTTTGCAACTAAACAGAGTTTTTCTCAAATCAAGTTGAATGTAAAAAAAAAAAAATACTGCTAGATTTGCTTTTCAAATATTCTCAAAATGCGTGGATTTCTATTTTATCAAAAGTTTGTTCAAAAAATATATTTTTAAAAAAATATGATATTTAAATTCTGTTTGACGAGATTAAGGGCATTTAAACGCTGACTTTCGGTTACTTAAATATCCACTTCCGGTTTTTTTCTCTTTACTAATTCTTCAATATCGTGGCTTGTGAGCGACTTAGAAACAAAATAGGAACAGTTATTTAAAGCAAAATAAATACTTTATTCTGTAAAATCAAAAACTGAAAATGTGATTTTTTAGAAAAATTAGCAATATTTTAATGTATTTTCATACTTTAATGTGAAGTTAAATATTTTCATCTCAATGTAAAACTAAAATTTTATCACTCACCAATTCTCTGGAAATGGTTTTCTTATTTAATTATTATTGCATAAAAATAATTTTAAAAGATGTTAATCTATTAAAATGAAGAGTTATAGGATTAAATTTTAAAAAAAAAACATTCTAAATAGTTTCCGATTAAATCATTTTTATCTTTTGCTACCATCTCTTTGAGAATTTTTATTTTTGCCAGTAAATGTAAGCTTTAAAAAAAAAACACACACAATAAGTATTAACGTACTTTTCTTGTTGAGATCAGATCTTAATGGAAATAAAATAGTTGTGCTACACGAGGCAATAATGTGATAATTAAAATGTAAAAGGAATGTGAATATTATTAAAAAAGAACGATTAAATACTTTTGTTTTTCTCATAGGAAGTAGATATCCCCATCTTCTCCCGTTTTATATTTCTTTATGGACAATTTTTTTTAAAAACATGTACGAAAGGAAGATTAAAGAGAATTATCACATTATCAAGTGAAATGTTTTTTGATGACACGGTATGAAAACAGATTCTTTTGAATTCCTTTTCTCGAAATGTTTCATCTCTACGTGAAGATCAATTTTCTTTATGACAATCGGTTTGAGCTCGGTTTGGTGACTTAAGAGGTAGCTTGCCCACTTCGTAAGCACAAGATTGCGGGTTCGATCCCGGCTGGAATCGATAGATTTTCTTGATGCGAAACTCGTAGGCACGTCATGTCATACATGATTATGTGGCATGTAAAAGATACCTTGATTAACAATTTGGCTCTGGAAATCTTGGCACAAAATTAAATCACGGCAATGCTTAGCATCTGACGAGAGCTTGAATTAAAAAAAGTTAAATCAAATGTCAAAATTTGATTGTGAGATACACCTCTAGGTGATGACACCATGAAATGGCTCCCCCATTTTGGGATTTATCGTGTCTGCAAAAGGCTTAGTTGCTAATATGCAGCCCATTTGGAAAATAATAAACATTCATTTTTAAAAAGAGATTTCATTACTTGCCCATTTTAGTGAATGAGGGCTCTGTTCGATGCTGAGTCTGTGCGAATTGATTGATTGCGTATAATGACACGACAAGAAAAACGGCGACTATTAGTGATGAACTTTGCCATTTGGAGGCACGGCTAAGTGACGAATACAGCACCTAAGCTGGTAACCCACTCTTCAATCTTCCATGCCACGCCATCGTGAGAACTTCGAGACAACAAATTTAACGTGCTTTGAAAATTTTTAATTCCGGGTCTTGAGAGGTACCGGTATTAGGGCCCAAAACTCGACAGAAGCAATGACGGCAACGAGTTTATGAGCATAGCGACGCGGCTAATAGCATCATGTTTTCATGCGGAATTATGAAGGTGTTCTGTTAATGAATCAAATTTTTTTTAATTTCAACACTTTAAATTTATTGAAAACTCCTACTTGTAACTGGCTTTTCTCGTGATATTCTTAAAGATTAGAATTAAATACTAATTAAAAGTTTTCTAAATAAATAATTACGTAATTTTTTTTCAAAAATAAATAATTAAATGCGTTTGTTAAAATGCTGAAATTAGTGTACTTTCACAAACTTTTCATATTAACGATAAAGATTAACGAAAATGAATTTTGTATGCAAATATAGCATCCTGTTAATGACCTAATTTAAGAGTTGATACAAATTTAAGTTTTTTGTAAAGATATTACAATTTGAAATAACAATTAAGAGAGTTTGTTTAAAATTTTGGAAGATATTACCTCAAAAATAACACAAATAGCCCATTTTAACAAATATATCAATTTTCTCAGTTTTATGGCAACATTCCGTATACTTTTTGATAAGATTCCTTTAACCCTACAAATCACAAAATGAGCATCATCTCAGCGACATATCGTAAAATCCGGCGTATAACGCGCACCCATATTTTCAAGTCACAATTTTTATTATTTAGGTATATTTGCCGTTTAACGCACACCCACCTTTTTATGAAGAAAATTTGAAATGTACGTGCGCAATGCTACTACGTTTGGAAGTCATTTATTCGAGGTATTATTCCAAGCTTTAGGGAAAAAATAGTATACTTCTAGAATTGCATTCCATTAAGTTAAAAAAGAATGTCATTTCGTTTAAATAAACAGTATTTCGATCTATGTTGAAGTCTAATTATTTTTCTATGCTCGTCTTTTTAATTTTATTTTTAAGGCGCTTATTTTTATATCCGGTGTATAACACGCAACTGTAAATTTCGATCTTATTTTTAGTGAAAAAAGCTATATATATATATTTGTGTGTGTGTGTGTGTGTGTGTATGTGATGGTGGTTTTAAGAAGTTCATTATCCTGGTTCAAAGAAACATCTTACTTTACATCCAGCTTTTATACATGGTGACACACAAGCATTTCTGGACAGCAGACGACACAGAAAACAGAAAACACACAGCACAAAATTACAAGCGTTTTACATGTTGACGAAGACAAAGACAAAAGTGAGAGGCGCAATAGCAACATAACGAAAACAGTAAAAAAAAAAAAAAAAGAAGGGACAAAGAACTTTTTCTAACGGAAGCTGTGAACTACCACTCGATAGTTTCTGCCGTAATCTTACTTATAGAAAAGTTGCGGGTTGTTAATTTCTAAAATTCGATAACGATTAAGTTCCGATTAAGCGGGTAAATTCGGAGTGGTTAAATATTTAAACACAGGTCCTTAAGGAATGTACCATCAATAATTAAAAAATTATTAAAATTATATTAAAGGGAATTATTACATATATATATACAGCCATGCATTATCATTAATACTGAAAGAAGTGGATAGGTAACGGCAGATATTTTATAAAATTAGTTATATTTTTTAATAAAGCTTACTTTGAATTTAATTTTATGATCAAAAACTATTTAAACTCAGTCGTTGGTTTGAATTTTAGTTCCCTTTAAAAATAAACTTTTCCTTACTTCTTAACAGTAGCTTAATCGATAAACACTGACAGGAATGTTCATTCATTTACAGCGGAAGCTCCTGAGCTTAAATCCCTAGAGAAACAACTTATGAAGATTTTTCAAAGTTACTGTTTCTTCCATAAAAATTTAAGAGTCTTTCTAATTCATGGATTAGGTTGTAGAATTCTTATATCAAATTACCTAATTATTGCTAAAGTAAATCAGTCGAGTCAAATGGCTTTTAGAATAACGAAAGCAAGAAAAGATGTGTGAAGACCTTTTTAATATTTTTCAGCAAGTCATAAGATAATGTTCTCTAAATGTTTAGAAATTAGATTAGTATGAGTAAAATGAATAACTGTGATATATTTTGGTAATTATATATACATTCTGTTACATCTTCAAAAAAATTACTTTAAAGGACCTCATTTTGAAGTGAAGACATTCTTTTTTGTTTAAATTTCTAATGAGTGGTATCAAATTAGATTGCTCACTCAACATGTGTGAGTCGTTTATTTTGATAGTGACACAAGTCCCCCCCCCCTTCTTCAAACAAATATAGGTACTTTTCCCTTTCGCCGGCCCAAATCTCGCTAAGCTGGCGTTATTGGCGACAACACACAATACACACAAAATAATATTAACAAATATTACTTTTCATTGGTTTTTCATCCATTTTTGATGTATTATGAAAAGACGTTACTGTTAAGAAAGGACCACGACTTACTTTGTAAATGTGGTGGTAAAATGTTACCCACGAGAACATTATAAAACATTTAAAATTACTAAGATTTTATTTCAAAAAAATCTCTTCTTGTTAATATATTATGATAAAAATTTTAAGTGGCCTAAGTTCTGTATTAACCCCTAAGCAGGCTACTTTTTTCTATTAGTGGTACATTAAAATGTTTTTGGGGAAGAGATTGATTTCACAGAAAAAGAATTAATTTAGCTAATTAGGTAAAATTATTTTGAATTTTAAGACCCTTTTACTTTGTGGAAACATGTTTGCAACAATTTACCGTGTGCTATTGAAAGGCATTTGTATGTTTCCTTTTACCTCTCCCCACATGAAATTTCTAAAATATATTTTGTAAATACTACAGCTTTCAAAAGCAATAGAGAACAAGAAATACTTTATATACTTAGGACATGATGAATTAAAAAAATTCTGCATATCATTTCCAAGGGAATTTATGAAAATGGAGGCCAGTACACAGTAGTTCCGATCAACCGAATGTCGCCCCTAGCGTAGTTTCTGTACCCTTACAAACTGTTAGATTTGCATCATGTATTGCCATAATATAGTTTAATGTTAGATTCAAGGTATACAAAACATTTTATCTGGTGGGGGATTACATTCAGACCGAAAACTTAAAAGGATAAAAATGTATACAGATAAAAAAGAAGGAGAAGGGGATCTTCTTTTTCAAAAAAAAAAAAAAAAAATCATTACTACAAATAAACTAGATCGGAAAAAAGTTCAGAGCTTCCAAAATAAAAAAAAAAATGGACTTTTAAGGCAGAGAAAGGTTTAAATAAATCTTACAGGGCCATACGGCTGGTAAGGGTACATATTGATGCGACGTTGTTTAACTTTAAATCCAGGTTCATCTTAATTTCGTTCGCATCATATGATTGTTAATCTTTCTATGAAATAGACTCTACTTTTTAGAATTTAATACAATTTAATTTATTTATGAGCTTAAGAACGATAAGGAAATACACAAAATAAAACCACTTATCAGAAAGACGAGAGATTTTGTCATCCGGGGCTTCATGCTTCTATTCTAGTTTGTTTTTTCACTCTGTCTAGTTATCTCTCTCTGTCTCTGCGTGATTTCAAGTACCACTCATTATAAACTTCACCGCGTCACTCTAGTATTATTGTGCGGAACTCTTTTCTTCTATTGCGACTAATTCACAGAATGGGTGAACAATCACGCGGAAAGATACAATTAAATTGCTTATTGGTCCAACGAACCCAAGGGGTGCTAGTGACGCACCCTTCTTAAGGAATTTCCGACCTCCTGTCAACAAGGGCAGGACTAAAAATCACGAAATAATAGGGGCCATATGTAGCGTACTTGAGCCCCGTATCAATATTAAAATGTAACTGTTAGTTTTAGTTTGTTTCGACGTAAAATAAATAAAACCATAATATTACAAAAATACATAACAAAAAATGTGTAGTTAATGGATTGATGTGTAGTTTTGTTAGACATTTGCTTACATTTGTTCAAATATATTTTTCTAGTTGGTATACCAGCTCTTCGAACGGGTGAATTGAAAAATTAAACTATACAGATTGAAGGATAAAGAAGTTTTAAATGAGTTAATTTTACGTGAATTGCAAATTAAACACACAAAAAAAGCTTTTTGTCTATGTCAGCTGAACAGAAAAATCATGTGTTAAATTTTAAGTCTGTAGGTCTAATAGCTGATAAAAAGGATTTTTTTTATTTATAACGCCCCCTAAGTCTCTTGTGGGTCGAGTTTTGAAAACACCTTCCTAAGCTGATCTCTGCTCGCAAAAGTAACATATTGTCACAAATTTTGCGTAATGAATGCTTAAAATAGTGTAAATGATTTATATCTGGATGTGTAATGCGTTAATATTTCTTTTTGTTGTACTTATTTTATGTTAAAATTGAAATATTCGCAAGCAACTTTGTTTCTTACATTATAATAGCGATTCAATGGAAACAGCAAAATGTGTGTGTCGGCAGTAGAGCCAAGTTTCCATCACTTTTGGCAACCATGTTGGTAACTTGGCAATTGATTGAACGGTGCAAAAGTTGGTATGCTGTAGCGTCACATGGTGGGGAGCTGCAACAAAGACGATAGCACAAAAACCTTCTTCCTAAAAAAAATACATGTACATGCTAATTTTCATAGTGCTCGGTTTAACGGTGTTGGAGTGAAGCAAGGTCATATATACTAACATCCCTTTTTATATAGAGAGATAAGCCCGTATAAAAGTGAAAAGTTATAAATAAAATACTGCTTTAACAAACAATTCAATGAACTCAACGAAAAATTGCTATATTTCTGCACAATCAGTACATCCACCCCTCACTGTTTAAGTTTATCAATCCAATTCTTAAAATTATTATCCTCATATAAGTAATTAAGATTTCTTTAGAGTGCTATCAAATTTAGACGTAAACATGTATTAATTTATGATTATGTTCGAAGATTGAACTTTAGTAATGTTTTATACCATTTAAGATTGAGTGTTCGGACAACCAACCTCTAAAACAAAATGTTACCTTAAATCAACCGTGCAACGAAAGAAAAATAGCTTCATTTTTTGCATCAACATAAAATGTGTTTTTGCAATATTTCAAAGAAAATACAACTTAATTCATTCATTGGCAGGGGAAATTTAATAACTTTTTGTTTCCTTTTAGTAATCTTTTTCTACATTTCCAAAAATGCAGTACGGTGGCTATTATTATTTTTATACTTAAAAAATGCAATATATATATATATATAATATATATATATATATATATATATATATATACCTGCCGATTCATTTAAAATTATACCTACTAACCACAAACAAATTATACTTATTTGTTCAAATGATGTAGTATGAAAGACAAAGTTTACCTACCTTAAATACCAGAAGTGTGATAAAAGTTTTTTTTAAATATAAGGATCAATTTGTTACTACCAAATGTGCACACAAAAAAAGCGTGCATAGAAATAAATTATTAATTTTTATTGTATTTATAGTTCACTATTGTTGCGATAATAGCCTACGCATAAAAGATAGATATTTGTAGTAGCGGGCTTTTTTGTATTCGTAATTATAAACGTATAACTCTAACGGGGTTTTTATAGCGCACGCCAGAATGGCTTGCAGATAGCAGAATTTTTTCTACTTACTTGGAGATTTATCGTTATATTTTGGACACTTCACACAATATTTTTAAAAAAAATTATAGCCTATGTGTTATTTTGATGCATAAGCTATATTATTGTAAAGTTTCATTAAAATCCATTGAGTTGTTTTTGAGTGACCAACATCCATACATCCAAACTTTCGCGTTTGTAATATTTATAAGGATTATTGCACAAAATAACACTAAACGAATAACATTAGGCATATAAAAAAACACTGTACTATATTATAACACGACACAAGATACTGAAACAAGCAATAAAATGCAATCCGCGAATGTTTTATTATTGTCCCAATTGATTTAACACAGTTTTTTTCTTTTCCTGGACTTTACATACATTCTGTTCATTCGTTTGGCATGCATTCTAGCGACAATCAACTATTTTAAATTGGGGGTGGGGAGAATTATTTCTCTTAGACGTGAAAGGGTAAAGTACTAGATGGGGAAAAAAGTTCAAAAAAATGATTTTAAATTACATAAAAATGTATATATTAACTAGCCATTACCCACCGCTTCGCTAGCATGATGTTGTACAAATATATACCAGAAATTCCCAAAGTGGTCTATATAGACCCCCAGGGGTCTATGACAACCTCCAAGGGGTCTGCGTCAGCCAAAAATTAATTTTGGGGTCCATAAGGTGTAAGTGGGGGTCTATGATAGTGTGGCTCTCATCAAACTAGATCGTGACTTTAATTTTAAAAGAAAATTTATAATCAAAAGTGGAAACCAAATTTTACTTATTTAACAGATTTATTTACTAAATTTATAACGAAGTTAATTTGTGTTTGCAAGGTGACAGCATAAACTTTATTAAAACAAGAACCATTTCAGCTTTTCTTTCCTAAGCTAAAAAAGTATAATACTGGAGATCCTGAATTTATTTTCTTTCCTAAATTTGGCACAGATAATCCGTCAGAACGTTTTAAACTACAATTCAACATTTAAATGCCTTTTATTCAGATTTTGAAACCAGGTTTGAGAATGCTTTGACTATCGCAATATCACAGTAAGCAATAAATTCATATGGTCATATTGAAAAAAAATGTCACATTAAAATAGGAACTGTTTGTAATAAGCACCAATGAAGGTCTTAAAGTTAAGAAACGGATACCAGAAATTTTGGCTTTGAAAAGCCTAACCCGTTATTTGTCTTGACTTATGGAATATCGTGAGGAAGTTTTTCATTCTTAGTATGAAGAAATTTGCGTGGAGGAGTTTCAGTGCGGTTGCCAATCTCCAAAAGAAACAAAATAATAATAAAGAAGAAGAAAAAAACTGGATAATACTAACAGATGAGATTTAAGGTTAAACCAGGCAAGATTGATATCAAATGTTGAAAATTTGATATTGTAGTCCTAGCGATTCATCCCTCCCATTAAAATAATTTGTTTGTTGTTTAGCTTGTTAATTTAACATTTTTTATTAATTAACTTTTAATTAATTAACATGTGCTTTTTAAGTCTTAAACTCTATACTTCATTAGAGTTAGAAAAAAATTTAATTCTTTTAAAGTAGGAGTAGTAGTACCAGCTGTCAAAAAGACATTTACGTTGATAAATTTGCAAAAAATTCAATATTAATTAAGCAGGGGGGGTTATTTTAAACCAGAAAACAAGACAAGGGGTCTATGAGACTAAAGCGTTTGGGAACCTCAGATATATATACCGTTTATTCATACAGTAGTAGCCAAAATTGTGGACACTTTTTAAAGTTGTTATGTACGCAAATTGTACGTTGTACAAACTGCAAAGTATTATATATCATTTTAAAGAAAATTCGATTCTAAATTCAATTCTAAAAACAAATTGTAAATGTTTGCAACGTAAAAGAAGTTATGCAGCAATAACTATTGATATACATTAGATATTGATGATAGCAGTGAGTTATCAGTACTCAGTGAAGTAGCCTTTATTTTTTATTACAGCTTCACATCGATGTTTCATTAAACTGAAAATAGTCTTTAACTCTTTCTTTATTATTACATGATGCCAGGAAACAATTATATCATTAATAAGTTCCTTTTTATTTCATGGGTACCTCATTTGGGGTAGAGTTTTCAAACAGTACCACAAGTTTTCGATAGCATTGAGATCAGGACTGTTTCCTAGCCAGGACAAGAATGATATTTATCCAAGAATCAATAACATCAAATGAAAGAGTAGATTGGACACCTAGAAAAAGATTTTTTTATGAGAAAGTAGCCTTTCCTATGTTAAAATTGTAAATTAGGTAGGTGGTTCTGTGACTACATTTGGAGACAAAAAGTTTTGTTTAAGATGTCAGGAGACAAATTTAGTAAAAAATAAAGCAGAAAAAGCCGAAAAAGGGGGACCCCATCTGTTAATGATAGAAGAACAAAAATATAATGCCTCCAATCTAGAATAATATCATCAACGGCTTCAGAAGTGATTTGAATGATGGTGTTTCTGTCAGTTCAAAACCTAGCAGGAGAAGATTAGCAGATATTCGACTAAGAGGTAGACGAAAAAAACCATATCTCAATTTACAGAAGCGTTAAAAAAGATTACAGTAGTCAAAGAAACACATTAATTGAACAAATGATTAGTGTTCATTAATTATATGGAGGGTTGAATTTTCGATATCGCTTATGGTAGTAATGACCGAAAATATGTAAGACGTAGAATAACAGAAATTCTACATCCTGACTACATCCAGGCAACTGTGAAGTACCCACATAGTTTCATGTTTTGGTAATGCATATCAGCAGATGGTATCTGTCGTCTTCATATAATCGATGGGACACTAAATGTCAGGAAATGCATTGACAACATTCTAGAATCCAAACTTCTATCTTCTCCAAATTCTTATCTTACCAAAAAATTTTCATTTAATTTTCAGTAAACTTCGGCTCTTTGGCACACAATAAGGTCATCAAAAGACTGGTATCGTTCTAAGATCATTGAGTTGTTGTCCTGGAAAGGAAACAGTCCTCACTTCAATCCTATCAAGAACGTGTGGCACCGTTTGAAAACTCTTGACCGAAAGAAGTACCCATGAAATAAAAACAAACTAATTGAGGATATAAATTTTTCCTGGCATCATGTAATAATAAAGGAAGAGTTTAAGACTATTTTCAGCTCAATGAAACATGAATGTGAAGCTGTAATAAAAAATAAAGGCAACCACACTAATATCTGATAACTTATTGCTATCATCGTATCTAATGCATATTGATAGTTATTGCAGCATAACTTTCTTCCATTGCAAACATAAACATTTTGTTATTTGTAATGAATTTAGAATCGAATTTTCTTTAAAATGATATAAAATACTTTGCATTTTGTGCATCGTAACATTTTTTCACAGCATACAAGTTTGAAAAGTATAACACAATTTTAAAAAGTGTCCACAATTTTGGCCACCACTGTATATAAATTATTGATATCTAAGTCCTAGCATTAAGAATTCAATTGTATTGAAAAATATACTTAAACCAGTGACTCTCACCTCTTGATATAAAAAGGACAAAGCTTAGAATTAATAATTTCTAATATTCTCTAAAATTTAAGTAGAAGGCTTTTTTGCGCTCTCGTAACCCAATAACCAAGTGGAATTCCACAAAACTAATTTTCAGTGGATCTCTATTCCGTAAAATAAACATGCGTGCCAAATTTCAAGTCTAATCTAATAGAGCATAAAATAAATTTTTATTATCAATTTGCCCCGTAACCCTGTTGTGAATTGCTTTCCAAAAGAACCATACTAAGCGGATTTCAATTCAAAAAAAAGAAACATGCAAACCAAATTTCATTATTATAGTCCTAGTAGTTCGAAAACGAGAATTTTTTCGTTAATACACACCAGTAACCCCCCCCCCCCTACAGGAGTTGATTTCCGTAAAATCCATTCTTAGTGTATCTCTATTCAACAAAATAGACATGCTTAACATATTTCAGGTATGTGGGTCAAACAATGCAAAAACAGGAATCTTTTTTCTATAACTCTTTTTGATCCCTCTCAAACTCCCTTGGGGGTCGATTTTCATAAAACTCTTAGTTAGAGGAACTCTATTCCATGAAAGGAACACGCCTACCCATTTTCAAGCAGGTAGGTCTAATAGTTTAAAAGTGAAAATAATTATCTATAACCTCCCTTAATCCTCCACAATATACCCCTTGGGGGTTGATTTTCGCTAAACCCATTTTGTCCTGGGTTTCTAATCCGTAAAAGGAATCTGCTTATCAAATTCCAAGACTGTACGTCCTTTAGTTTAAAAATGGAAATAATTATCTATAACGTCCCTTAATCCCTAGCAACATCCCTTAGGTAGACGATTTTTGTGAAACCCATTTCGCCCCGGATTTCTAAGCTATGATAATAATCTGCTAAGCAAATTTCAAGACTGTACGTCTAAGAGTTTAAAAATGGAAGTAATTATCTATAACGCTCCTTAATCCCCCGTAACGCCACTTGGGGATCGCTTTTTGTAAAACCATTTTGTAACGCATCTCTACTCCATGAAAGGAATATGCTTACCAAATTTCAAGACTACGTCCTATTGTTTAAAAAAAGGAAATAATTATCTATAACGCCCCTCAATCCCTCTCAATACCCCTTAGGGGTTCGATTTTCACAAAACCCACTTTGTTCCGGATTTCTAATCCATGAAAGGAATCTGCTTACCAAATTTAAAAACGAAACAACTTACAGTTTAAAAACGGAAACAGTTATCTATAACACCCCTTAAGCCCCCGCAACGCCACTTGGGGGTCGAATTTCACAAAATCCATTTTGTATTGGATCTATTCCATGAAAAAAAAAATCTGCATACCAAATTTCAATACTATACTTCCAGTAGCTTAAAAATGGAACTAAATATTTATAACGCCCTTAATCTCCTGTAAAACTCCTTGGGGTTTGATTTTCGCAAAATCCGTTGCTTAGCGGATCTCTACTCCATGAAAGGCAAATGCCTAACAAATTTCAAGTTTGTAGATTTCATAATTCAGCAGATATCGTGATGAGTGAGTGAGTCGCTTTTCTCCTTTATATATATCCTTTATATATATAGATTTGTTAATCACCAATTTATTCGTGCTTGACTAGTTACAGGAACATTTTTTTTTTGAAATATTGCTGAAATCTCATCTTTAAACTCATTTTTTGTTTTATTATAACTAAAAACTTATAAAAATAACAAAACAAAAAATTAAAATTTATTTTTTTTAAAAAAATGGACAATTTTAGTTTAAAATTAGGCATTTTTTGCCCATCATGGCAAACACTGTAAAATAAATTCTGACGTATAAAATAAAAAAAACTCTTAAAATGTTATTCAAAAAGCAGTTATCTGTAAATTGAACTAGCATCTTTGAATAGTTTCAATTTATTTAAAAAATAGCGGTCAAATAGGTTTCAAAGTCCAAATTTTTCAAAAATTTTGCATTTATCACAAAAGAGAGCAATTATAAAAAAGGTAAATTTTCTATTTTTTCTTAATCTGTATTTCACAGCATGTATATTATAATAATAAACAATGATGCAAAATTTCAGGCAATTATCTCAAGAACTTTTTGAGATATCATGTTTACTGTGCAGCAAAATATGGAAAAATAAGAATCGGAGAAAATCGCATTTAAAGATTTAAAATCAAAATCTTAAAAACTTATACAGCTAAAACAACTTTAAACATCTTTATATCAAATGAATAAACCTTTTATGAGCACATATTAGAATAATATATTTGTTTCGAATTTTTTTTTTTGTTGCCAATTTTATAGAGCCGAAAAAGTTTTTCTTGACGTCTAAATGCATAGTTTCTTTTAAATAGAAATTAGAGACATAAAAAGCACACTAGAAAAACTTTATTTCATTAAAAAAATAATACCTACATAAAAAACCGGCATATGTTTCCCTAATTATCTTAGAGCTTAAGATATATGTATTATAAAATATTAGTGTATGGGTTTTTATCATTAAATATTCACGAAAATTTCTTTTAAAAAATATTGCTTATCTCAATGGTTATAAGAAATTTTGAGAAACATCTTATAAAATAACATCTTATAGCTATTAATCAGCCTTCCATATGAGTACATTTTGTCTTTTTTTTATCGTTAGTAATTTTGTGTTCTATAGGTAGCTTTTATTTTTTTCCGAGACAATTTTCTAAATTTTAAGGAGTGTCTCGCAAAAGTTAAATGCGTTCTAGATCGAATTTTACAAATCAGTGTTCAAGATCTTAGAAGTATTTGCATTTTTAATTAATGATAATAAACCAGTATATCACAAATTAAAAGGAATTAACGTCAATAATCCACCTTAACGAAAGGTTTATATATATAAGCTTAATAATTTTAATAAAGTAATTTACTAAAGTGAAATACTCCATAAAATGCTACTGGAAAAGGCTTTTTGAGTAAATTTTGAAATCTTTATGAATATTCAATTTTTTGTCACCAGCTGAATCAGTATTATTGGGATAGCTGCATTAACAACATTCTCATTACTGCTAGCACCAATGATGAAGCGATTTTTATTAAATCGGCGCTTCTTAGACCTCCCAGATCTTGCTTTAGGCATAATTAATTAATGTTTTGTCTTTAAAAAGACAGTTTTCTATCAAATATAACAATAAAAGAAGCTAAATATGAAACAAAATATCGAGACACAAGGGCATAAGAAAGTCGAAAAATGACAACGAATTTATTTGCCAAATTTTACTAAAAACTAATAAAATATTTTTTAGAAAATATCACCTCTAGAATATGTCCCCTGATCACCTTACCTTCATTTATATTTTTAAAATAAATTCAATAAAACAACAAAAAAGTGTAAAAAAGTATTAAAATTCAAACATATCCGATTTCGATATCTAACTTCCGGTTCGTTTTTACTGCTCTCACTTGACATTAACCTGCAATAACTTCGTAAATAATTGAAGTACAAACAAAAGTAAGGTATTTTTAGAAAGCAAAAAATTCAATTAGATAAAGTTTGATGTAAAAAATCGCCATTTTCATCAAAATTGAAGTTTTTGCACTAGTCAGGCAGGCACCTTATACAAAAAAGAAATATAAATAAAGATGAGATAACTCAACAAAAATCACATCAGATCATTTTGAAACTTTGACAATTTATTATGCAGTTATTTTTCGGACTTTAAGATTAAAACACTAAACTTTCATTTCACATGATAGAATTTTTTTTTATTAATGTACTTCGAAAGTTGCACGGCAAACATTTGAGAAGCAGAAGGGTTTCATTTACTTATTTGTTTTTCAAAGCAAAGCATCGAGGAAACGATATGAGTAATAGACATAAAAGGAATAAATTGCTTACCAGTTGTATCGTTGACAAAAGTTCTCTCTTCAACTCTATATTTGCAATTCTTGGCCAAACTTATTGTTATGTACCTCAACAACCCTTACAATTAAAACCACAAGTTCTTAAAACACCCTGTAGTATGTATACAACGTTTTGAAGGAAACAGGGAAACTATGCAGGAAACGATTTTGTATGCCATCATTAGGATAGCTTTGAATAACCTTTCAACGATGCAAACCAACGCCACTTGTGAATGATTTCAAATTGTATTGTATGTTTATTTCAATGACTGCTATATAAATGATAATTTTTTATAAAAGGTTTCAATTGAAAAGTAAAGCGTGGGAAAGTACGGCCTATAAGACCATTAAAGTTAATGAGATGGTATTGGAATTTGAAGGTTAGATGAGCTTTTCTGAGAAAGAATAATGTAGAGAAATACATGAATATGTAAAGTGGGAAAATAAATAATGCATGAGTATTAGAACTCTTTGTCTGAATTATAATTAAGTTATCCTTACATGTGTGTGTGTGTGTATTATTTTGTAGTGATTTTAGTTAAACATTTTTTTTTCGTAGATAATTCAATTAATCATTGTAGTATTAGATATTTATAGTCGAATATTTTTGCAAAAATCGTTGAAAATTATATACTCGAAGAGTATTCGAAAATCTAGAATGTATTTATTTTTATACCTTATGTGTTAGTATCCGACTACTTGCGACAGCTTTTTAAAAAAAAAAAAAATGGAGATCTGTGGATTTTTTTTCTGGTTTTTGGATTTGTTTAATGCATTTTAAGAAAAATATGCTAAAGTTAAAAGGATAAAAAGAACTTATCATTACTAAAATTGGAGAAAATGGGTAAAAATTTACAAAAAAATATCATAAATGGGGCCCATTCTGTACCAAAATTTTATAAACAAATTTTCATTTTTTCAATTTTGATGTGTTGCTATGTTATTCATTTTTGAAATGACCTTCAGATTAAGAGGTATTTTAATTTTTACAAAAACTAGAGGACTTTATCTTAGTTATTATAGGAAATTGCTTTAAAAAGTAATTATATTAACATTAGGGACTATAAGTTTTGTAATAAAATAATGATTGATAAATCTGAAGGTTAAAACACTTCTAATTATACAGAGCATACACAAAATATTTCAGTTAGTTATTTTCAAAACATTTTTAGTAATCACGGTCCCGTTTGAGCATTTAAAAAAAAACATATTTCGAGTAAAATGCGTTTCAAAGTATGGCATCTTGCTTAAAGTAATGACATCTACTTTCACTAAAACACTTGTTCTTTTTTTTAGTGCACGAAAAGTAATAAACTTTGTGTTTTTATAAAGCTAATAAGATGGCCTATAAAAAATAAAACCATAAAAAGAATTTGTCAATTTTTGGCAAAAATCACAATTTTAGGGTAGTCGGATACCTTAAAGGAACATTAGATAAAATATATAATTAGTGGATGGGGTTAAATATATTCTATGTTGTTATTATCTTATCTTCAATCTGTGTTTTAGTTTGAATTAAATTTTTTTTAAAAAAATCCATAAATTCCTTTTATGTGAGAATTATAAGTATTTCCTTAACAAATTATCCATGAATAAGTCTTACATACAATACTACATTTGTTGAAAAATGTATTTACAAAAAGTGCAGTTCTTCCAAAAGATAGTATAAAAATAGTAATAGCTCACAAAAAAATATAGTTACTGAGTTTTTCAAACTCTGTGATGCTTCTACCTGAAATACTTTTAATGTACAATCCAAAAATGTCTGAAAAAAAATGTTTTATTTACTACATAAACATTTTCTATAATGATTATTTTACAAAAAAAAAAAAAAAAAAAAAAAAAAAAAAAAAAAAAAAAAAAAAAAAAAAAAACGTCTTATTTGGAAGTTTGATCAGGGAACATTTACCATCAAAGTCTCAATGAACAGTTACATTCGAAACAAGTTTTACAGCCACTATGTTGTTGTCTTGTTCAAATATTCAGATATAATTTTGGCAACCGAAAGATTTTTGTAACGGACTCATGGTCGTCATTGCGGCTGTAGAGTCGTAGGTTTGCATCCAAATGCCTCTCATGATTCAAGGTCGCGGTAACCTTGCGTTACCGAATCGTGGGTGCGATTGTCTACTTTTCACATGAAAATAAAAGTGACATTGGGCAAAACTCACGTGACGTCATAGTCACATGTTTACTGCAATCATGTGTTTCCAGCCAATCAGTTCATACATACATGTGATTTCATAATTAACATGATTCATGCAATCGTGTGTTTTAGGGCAGCTATTTCATGCACTTCGCTGTTGCCAACCTTTCCTTTTTGCAGAAACTTGCTTTTAAAAAATACTTGTCAACAATAATATCTCTCATAGATAAACAAAATGCACTTGATTTCAAAATACACTTATATACTATAAGAATTTGTCTTCTTTTTTTTTTAATTTTGAAAAACTTTGTGTGTGTGTGTGTGTGTGTGAGTGAAGTATCTCAATATTTGAGCATCTGTAGCCAATAATATCAAATTTGAAATGTAAAAAAAATTTACTAGTGAGACAAATAGAAATCTATGGTATCGATTTTAAATGTAAAGAAGAATACGTGGTTGCATTTATCACGTGACTGTCATGAATTTAGCCCTTGCAACACTTGGGTTGCTTCAAGGAAATAACATGTAATAAAAAAAATTTTAATCAATTACTACTTTGAATAGATGAATAGAAAGAATTTTTATAACGATTGAAAATTTGAACAAGATATTAAGAGAGAGGGGGAAATAATAGTAGAAATTGAAAAAAGAGCTTAATTTGTCTACATTGTTGTAACAATGCCCACCTGGTTTGGCTGAAAAACCGGTTTTCGATGCCAACTTTTGTCATTTTTAAGAGTTACATTGTTACAATAATGGAGATGAATCTAAGTTTGCGTCGAAAACCAGCAATTATTAATTAACCGATAATTAATTAATATTTGAAAAAAAACTGTTTTAACATCAAGTGCCCTCCACTACAAGTTTTAAAAAAAATTATTTCAACTTGATTTTTTTGATGAATAGAAAGTACATTATTAACAATTGAAAATTTGAACAAGATTAATATATATATATATATATATAAACACAGGGAAAGAGAGTGTGAGCTAATAGTAGGAATTGAAAAAACATTCAAGACCTTTTCCATAAAAACAAAGCCCTCATAAAACACTCAGTATAAACTAGAAAAAAATGAAAATCAGATAACTCTTTATCAAGTGACTAGGTTGATGTTTTGTATAATGTAGGTAAAAAAGCTTTTTAGCTCTATCTTAAAATACGAAAATACAAGATAAATATAATATTGTAGTCAAAATGAGATAGCACAGAGTAAATATTTTAAGAAAACAAAGTATGATCGATTATTTTGGTTATTTTATGTACTTTTTTTGTGTGCGTGGTCTGCCAATTTATTCAAATATAAAAATTTGACTCAAAAGTTATTATTTTAGACGTATTTACTTTTCTCTCACCGAGAATCCTTTTTATATTCCGATAAAAGGAACAACGACAAAAATGACATTTTGAGCTATTTTCAACGATTCTACGGGAAGTTTATTTGAACAAGATATTTCTTCCGAATGTATTTCTTTCAATTGGTGCTCTTTATAGTGTTTTTCTCAATAGGAGTTTCCTTTTCGAGTCAATAGTTTTCGAAAAAAAGTTTCATTTATTTTTAAAGCAAAGTAATAGGTAGAATTAAAATGAATGAACCGATTTAGAATAAACAAGTGAATGCAAAGAGTTATAAATATTTTTTCTCTAGTCGTAGAAATGGAAATATTTAAAATTTTGTATTTTTTTGTTCAATCATTTTCTTTCAATACTTGAAATGTTCGGCTTGTTATAAGGATAGGAAAAAACCTATAAAGGAGTTATCACTACGTAGGGGGAAAAAGAACGAAGTATTAAAATATAAAAACAACAACGATTTACGCAAAATATTATAAGCGCCAGCTATTTTATTTTCTTGAACGTCATTATAGAATTCAGCAATATTTTCAATTTAATACATAAACTGCTATATTCTAAAAGACAACATCGTATTTATTCATGTATTAATATTTAACTGTAGTACCTGTTCTCTAAAATTATGTGTAGCTCCTTATTCATTCTGATTATTGTTTCACAATATGCAGTTTCACAATTTATTGTTTCACAAATAAATGTCTTAAATGTGATAATTTGTTTTTGGTATTCATTTTATTTTAGTGGAAAATATTGTTTATGTGTCGGTTAACTAATAAAATAAATAAAGGCTATTTCCGTGGGACAGCTTAACTATTTTTGTTTTACGTTTTGTTAGATAATTAAGTAGTGAGTCACCTTTTTTTATATCTAAATTTAAGGACCGTTATTTAAGATTTTCCACAGAAAATTAAAAAGAAAATGGTTTGCAGGTACATTACACCATATTTTATTTATAGGATAACTAGCCGTTCCCCGCCCGCTTCGCTGGGTATTTCATGATGTTTTATAAATTTTTACTGCTTATATATATGTATAAATTACTGATATCTAAGTCCTGCATTAAGAATTCGATTGTATTGAAAAATATACTTAGACCTGTAACTGTCGCCTGTTGATAAAAAAAAAGGGCAGAACTCATCTAATTTGTATTTTCTAAAAATCTCTAAAATTGAAGTATAGAATGATGTTTGCTCTTTCTTAACCCAAAAACCAAGTCGATTCCCGCAAAACCAATTTTCGCGGTGGATCTCTACTCCGTAAATTGAACATGCAAGCCAAATTTCAAGTCTAAATCTAACAGAAAAAACAAAAGTTTTACTATCAATATCCCCGTAATCCCGTTGAGAGCCTTTTTCTAAAATAACCGCTCTTAGCGGATTTCAATTCAACAAAAGAAAAATGCAAACCAAATTTCATTATTATAGTCCTTGTAGCTAGAAAAAAGGATTTTTTGTGTGTCAATACATCCCAGTAACCCCTGCACCCCTCCGCAGAACTTGATTTACTTAAAATACATTCTTAGGGGATCCCTACTCAACAAAAGAAACATGCTTAACAAATTTCAAGTATATGGGTCTAACAATTAAAAACAGAATTTTTTTTCTGTAACTCCTCTTGACCCCTCGCAACCATCCTTGGGGGTCAATTTTCGTTTTACTCTTTGTTAGAGGAACTCTATTCCATGAAATTAACATGCCTACCAATTTTCAAGCAGGATGATCAAATAGTTTAAAAATGGAAATATTTATCGATTACGCCTCTTAATCTCCCGAAATTAAACTTAGTAGTTGATATTCGCAAAACCCATTTTGTAGCGGTTCTCTACGAAAGGAATCTGCTCATCAAATTTCAAGACTGTTCGTCTAATAGTTTAAAAATGGGGATAATTATCTATAACGCCACTTGAGCCCCCGCAACGCCACTTCGGGGTCTGTCTTCACAAAACCCATTTTGTAGGGGAATTGCACTCTATGAAAGGAATCTGCTTAGCAAAATTTGTGCGTCCAATAAATTAAAAATACAAAAAAGTTCTCAATAACGCCCCTTGAACCCCCGCAACGCCACCTAGGGTTCTATTTTCACAAAACACATTTTGTAGTGTATCTCTATCCTATGAGAGGAATCTTCTCACCAAATTTCAAGACTGTGCGTCTAATAGTTTAAAAATAGAAATAATTATTTATATCTGCCCTTAACCCCCCGCAACACCCCTTGGGGGTCAATTTTTCCCAAACCCGTTTTGTAACGGATATGTACTCCATGAAAGAAACATTCCTACCAATTTTCAAGCTGGTAGGTCAAGTAGTTTAAAAACGAAAATATTTATCTATTACGCCATTTAATCCCCCGCAACGCCACTTAGAGGTCTGTTTTCACAAAACCTTCTTATAGCTGATCTCTACTCTATGAAAGAAATCTATTTATCAAATATAAAGACTGTGCGTCTAATAGTTTAAAAATGGAAATAATTATCTATAACGCCCCTTAAGTCCCGCAACGCCGCTTGGGGGCAATTTTCAGGAAACCCATTTTGTAGCGTATCTCTACCCTATGAGAGGAATCTGCTTACTAAGTTTCAAGACTGTACGTCTAATGACTTAAAAATCGGAATTTATAACGCCCCTTAAACCCCCCCCCGCAACACCCCTTGGGGTCAATTTTCCCAAAACCCATTTTGTAGCGGATATTTACTCCATGAAAGAAACTTACCTACCAATTTTGAAGCAGGTAGGTGAAGTAGTTTAAAAACGGACATATTTATCTATTACGCCCCTTAATCCCCCGCAACGCCACTTAGAAGTCTGTTTTCACAAAACCCATTTTGTAACTGATCATTATTCTACGAAAGGAATCTATTTATCAAATTTAAAGACAGTGCGTCAAATAGTTTAAAAATGGAAATAATTATCTATAACACCACCTAAGCCCCTGCAACGCCACTTGGGGGTCGATTTTCACCAAACTCATTTTGTAGCGGATCTCTACTGTATAAAAGGAATCTGCTTACCCAATTTCAAAATTGTACATTGAGTAGTTTATACATGGAAACAATAGTTTATAACGCTTCTTAACCCCCCGTAACGCCCCTTGCGTTTCGAATTTCGGAAAATCCATTCTTAGCTGATGTCTACTGTATGAAAGGAATATGTCTACCAAATTTTAAGTCTGTAGGTTGAGTAGTTCCAGAGATATCGTGATTAGTCAGTCAGTCAGTCAGTCAGTGAGTGAGTCGCTTTTCTCTTTTATATATATAGATGAGCTTAACAATAAGGTACAAAAAATAAGAGAAAAATGAAAATGTAGTTAATAAGGCATATATACTTAAATATAGCCTTTTTGTTTTTATAAATAAAATGTTAAAGGTATACTCTTAAATTAATGAGAGAGAGAGGGGACACTTTTATAGAAGTGCATTAGTAAAGGTTCAGCGCTTCGAGGTCGAGACTAGACGAATTCAGTCTTGCTTTCAAAAATATTATGATGGAGATTATACATCGAATCAATTTCTCCATTAGTGCAGAATGTAAAAGTAGGGTAATTATATTTTGCTTTTGTCATCTGATTCTCTATTATACTCTACAATAGTGTTTCTTTTACTAGGGATCCCCAAAATTCTTAGGATTTTTGAAATGTTTTTTAATACGAAGGCTGTGGAATATTTTGGTTTAGAATTACAAAAGAATTTCCAACAATTTCTGAAATTGCAATACAGTATCTTTTACCTTTTTCTACGCCTTATTTATGCGAAACGCGACATTTTCAACAACCATAAAATTAAAGTATCGATCGAATCTAAAGAATATTTAGGAAGTACTTCGTCCTTCGGTGTCACCCGTTATTCTAAAATTTTATAACGTAATAAAAAATAATCAAGCCCATCATTCCTATATCAACCTGAAACGAGCCCAAATCCCTTCTACCCTGTGACCCAGCTAAAGGTGTGGAAGGAATTAAAGGATCATTCGACATATTAAATTCCAATTATTTTATTTATCACTATAATCGACGCAAACAGAAATAACACTTTAAATAGGATAATTCAGTCAAACAACAGAGAGAAGAGAAGAGATTCGCGTTTGGGGAGAATATGTTCACAATAATGCGGCTTTTCCTTAATGTTACTTTACACAGAGTCTTCCTTAATATTACTTATGTATTTAATGTCCTCACTACAACTTCACCACTCTAAACATCAACTTAATATAAGGTTACAGTACCTTATTTTAGGTAATCTTCTAATCAATTGTAATTAACTCTATCTTCTTGGCTATAATCTTTTACAAGGACTTTTAAACCAAATCTGGTAATCTTCACCTTGTAACTATCTTGTCATCTAAACTTCTGACCTTCTAACTTTCCATTAACTATCCTCTTCACTTCCAATCCACTAGCAATTCACTATTCTCTTCACTTCTAATTTACTCACAATTCACTAACCCTTAAACTCGCGAAATAGGAATATTTATAATAATTTGCATATCACGTTTCCTTGTTTAGGAGAAGATTGGTTAATATTTGTTGGCCCAAAAGAAAACCCAAAAGGTCTTGTTAATTGAAGGTCGCGTATAGATCCGTCACAGACCTAAATCATTCCCATATTGTTGTTAATAAAAGATGATTACGAAGAAGACTCAAAATGACTATGCTTAATAAACATAATAAACAGATTATAGTTTATGTATAACTTTCCCTGTAATTACATTATGTAATGTTTTTTTTATTTTGTTACTTAATTAAGATTTCTATATCATTTTAATCAAAGTAAAAACTTAACTCTAAAGTTTATTACAGCAAAGCAATAATATATTACAAATAAAACACATATATCCCAAACGCGTGTAAACTTGGCGCCATGCTTATTTCGTCACACAAATTTTTGTACAAATAATAGGGTCGCCACCCGCCGAAATGTTTATGAACACCTGCTCTGTGTAAGAAAGTTCTTTGTTATAATACCTATTTCCACAAATCTGTTTTGTTGCTCTGATAAGGTAATAATGAAAATAAACAACTTATGTCTAAAGGATACAAAAAGTCAAACGTACAAAAAAAAGATATATTTTACGAAATCCATGCGTGTTATGAAATATGAAATCATATTATTCAGTTAAGTCAAATAGTTTTACTATGTACCATAACAAGGGAAGGTCGGTGCGGGGGATACGACAATAGAGGGAGCGGGCAACAACCTCGATTAATCATCTTAAGATGATTTAAGATGGCTTTTGCTTCATCCCCGAGAATTTCGCAAAGGGAAAGTGACATTCCAGCGTACCTCATTTCACTTATCCTTAGAAACAACGTTAAAATAATAATGCACGTCTGCGGCAAAGTGTCATGAACTATTTTTACCATTATCATCTAAGAGAAATAGTTCGAGAAATTCGAATTATCCGCAATTTCTTTCCTCATTTGGCAACGGGTAAAAATCGCTGAATTCTAGGGACTGGGCAAAAAATTCGGAAGTTCTAATGTAAAGTAGTTATTTATCATTAGCAACAAAAATAATTCGCATCGAATTATTTTTTTTAATCTTTTATTTTTTTATGTTGAGAGTCTTGAAATGTTTCAGTGATTATTCATTTAAAAACAAAAAATGAAATATTTGTTAATTTGTATTAATTTTTTTTGTATTCTATGTATTATAGGAGGGAATTTAAGTTTTACTTGGTTTATCTCGATATTTTAAAATTGTAATACAAAATTAAATATGCATATATATATATATTTACTTATGTATTTATATATACTTCAGAGACAGGCAGAGAGAGTTGTAAATGTGTGTATTACACATACTGTTCGTATATTATATAGGATAAAGGGTGTGTGTGCATTTTTCCTTCCTTACTAAAAATATTTTTATATAAGCTTAAGGAATGTACGTAATTCTAGTATGTAAAAAAGTGATTGTCTAGTTGCACTCATAGGGCCTGTGATTAAACTTTTCATGAAATATAGAATTATTGGTTACGTATACAAGAATATAAAAAAAAATCATAGGATTTGTATTTCTTATATGAATATCTATTTGAGGTCTACTCATAGATCAGGTGTATACTCATTTCAATAAAAACTAGATATCCCTCACTGAATGCCGAACATTAACCAGTGTAGCTTTTCTGGTAAGATACAAGAGAGAAAAAACATGAAAGCACACAAAATACAATGAAAAGAAACAACTACTAACATAAAAAAAATCTCTGAATATCCATTTCGTGTAAGAGGATACAAAATATCCCGTATTTAATTTGATACTGAACAAATATCCTTTAAACAGGAAATAAGCTTTCGGTAAAATTATTTTCAAAAGAATTCTTAATTATTTCCTAAATTAAAATTTTAGAACTTCATATGTCTCTAAATTTGATTTCTTTTATGCAAAAAACTTTGGATATATGTCATTCGTTTGTTTAATGTATTGACAAAGTATGAAAAGAAAATTAAAAAATTACTGAATATAAGCCGAACCGTGTATAAACCGAGAGGGTGTTTTTTCTTCAAAAATGCACTCAAAATTCGAAATCCTTATGTAAATTGAATTGGAGACAGGGCCGATCCTAGCAGGTGTGCAGCGCGTGCACCGCACGAGGGTGGCCGAAATAAGGGGCGGCCGCGTATAGTTCTATCAATCAAGCAAAATTTTGTACAATTTCTAAAAATAAAACTTATAACACGTCGAATAAATATGTTGAATTTTAAATAGTTAATGAAGAATCAAAATAAGTCTCGATTTTCCAATAGCATAGCATTGTTTAAGAAAAACAGAACGTTAGTGTACAGTGTGTTGGCTCACACACTTTGTCCATGAATGTCTACTTTTTACGGACATCCTTCATTTGATAGCAAAGTTCGTGACAGAGCTGGCTATACCTTAATAAAAAAGATTTTATTTTTAGTGAGAAGATGTATCCCATGCTTTAGAAATCGTCCAAGATTCGCCGAACAAATCATGGGAGATCTTCCAGAGTTTGCCCCTCTTCTGTATTCCAACGAACTGGTCTTGACTTAGCCGTCCCGTTCTTGATACGAAGCTCCAAGGGAAGAGGAAGCCGCAATACTAAGTACTACATCTGCGTCTTCGTCTGCGTCGCAACAAAGGCAGACGGCTCATCTTGAAGTCGTTAGCGACCTAACTTCAAGGGCATTTATTGCTTACTTAAAAAGATTCGTGGCTCGCACAGGTAGGCAGTTAATTAAGGAAGATGCCGTTCATCAATTCTTGGTAACAGACGACATCGCCTTTCACTTCAATCCTCCATTTGCTCCCCACTTCGGAGGCCCCCATTCGGGAGAATACAATAAAATCTTTTAAGTTTCATTTGAACAGAGTTGTGGAAGTCACTAGTCTCACCTTCGAAGAACAAGCCACGTTATCAAGACAAATTGAAGCATGCCTCAACTCCAGACCATTTTGTGTATTATCTAGCATTCCAGATGATCCGTGCGTTCTGACACCAGGACAATTTCTGATAGGAAAAACAACATAGCATAACAGAACATTAACAGCTATCCCACAACCAACGGTTCTAGACGAACTTCACCAATGCGACCATTGATGATTGCTTACAAGAATGATCCAACATTTTTGGAAGAGATGGTCTTCAGAGTACTTGATATTTCTACAGTCAAGATAGAAATGGCACATCGTTCAAAAGAGCCTTGACATCGGAGATCTTGTTTTAATCAAACACGACAACTCACCCCCACTACAGTGGAAATTAGGTAAAATCACCGAAACGTTCCCTGGTAAGAACGGTAATGTTAATGTGGTCAAGGTGAAAACACAAACTAGTGAACTTGCGAGACCAATTGCGAAACTGTGTATAAACTTCCTATGAACACTTGAACATTTGTGAATTATGTCTAAATTTTTTTTCTTCTAGCATTGTTGAAGTCATCTATTCTTCTGTAAATCCAAATACTTAATTTCATTAATTTAGAAGTATACTTTATTGTAAATTTGAATTCATTTAGTATGTTCAACTTAATTCACTAGTATATTAATTCTTATACTTAATTCATTAGTATGCATGTGTATTTAGACATCCCGTTGAGTTCATGGAACTCTACTGCTGATGGAAACTTTTTTTTAGTTTACTACCTTCGAAGGATTCCTGTGACTTTTTTTTTCCTTTTGGAATAAAAATGTTCCCTTCAACGCACTCAAAAAGTTAACAGATAAAAATCACTTCTACGTCGCTAACGGAAAAATATTAATTAAACCATTTTCCATAAATTACGTTTTTTCCGGATCTGTACATAACCCAACTTCTTTGCTTTCGTTTTTAAAAATGTTCCAAGCTTTCTCCTTTTATACACGGAATTATCTGGTAAGTTTAGTGTAATTCTTGATGAATTAAACAAAATTTTCTCTAATCTTTTTTAAGGACCAAAAGTGTTAATTCTGTGAAAGGCATCATTTAGAACGTTCTTTTTTTCGCAGAACTTCATCGAAATGCTGTGTTTTGCATTCTGTTGAACATTTGCGATTGAGTGAATATATTTCATCAAATCTTTCCCGGTATTATATAAGTTTTAAAATTCAAATGCTAGGCAATCGTGGAGTTTATCTCAAGGGACTTAATTTATTTTGGGTAAGTATTATTTTTCAATGTTTATTTGTCCTCCACCTATCACACAAATGCACATTCATTCTCAATCGCTGATTCCCCAACAAAAAGTATCTAATTTTCTTTTCCCCTTCAAAAAAAAAAAAAACCACGCCTTCATTTATTACATTTTAAAGAATCGAAGTCTCGTGTTGACTTATCTAAAAATATATTTCTGACATCAAGTTTATTTCTGTCGGTTCCATTTTCATTCAAAAATATTTAATACACTTTGACTGTGTCGCTGTAAATATTCGAATTGGTTTTAAAAGCGAGCGATGCAACAAACACATTCAAGTTTCGCAATAAAATGTAGCTAAAATTAGATTTGACACGTGGAACACACACACATTGCAATGATGCTTTTTCAACTTTTAAAAATTTCCAAACCAGAGTATTTTGTTTTTATTTATTTTTTAGCTGTCAAAACTTTAGTTGTGACAACAGTTGACAGAACTTTTAATACCAGTATATTTCTGTAAGATACATAATTTAGAATGATTTAAATTACTTTGCAAAGTTCTCTTTTTTTTAGTCATTTTTTAAAATGATTTTGTATTATTCTGTTTATTTGATTTCCGTTTATTTTATGTGTATGTGTGAATTAAGATTTAAAGTATAATTAGTCCATTTTTGACAAAAAGTTAGTTATTTATAACATTGAATGCAATCTACTATAAGTTTTTTTTATAAATTAACAGTTCCTGAAAAAGTTCTTCAAAATTTTCATCATTTTGTCAATATAAATTTACGTAGTTAATGAAATTATTAATATAATTAGTTTGAAAGTAGAAAATATCTCCATATAAAAAAATGGACTTACACCACTTTAAAAGAAAATGGTTCTTATGTTGCTGTATTTTATTCAAAAGGCATTTTGCATTTAAATTCTAGAAATTGCTAATATATATATAAATCTGTGTTTATTAACCAGTTTTTCTGTAATGGGGATCAACGGTTTGACTCAATTTTCAAAACACGAAGGGATTTAAATAACGAAAAATAGTAACATTGTTTTAGTTAAAAATAATAATAGTAATTGTTTTATTTTTATTTTCCCCCACTATCAAAATATTAAAAACCAAACACATTTTTAATAAATTATTTTAATGATGGTCAATATATATATATGTAGTTTTTTGCGGAATATATACTACATATCTAGAATACTACATAAAATCTATCCATTGCTTAAAATTGATACCAAATAAGCGATTCTCATATTTGGCATAACGCTAAATGTTCAGGAAACATACACTAAATTCTTCTAGTAAGTTAAGTACACGAGCTGTAGTTTTACTCAACTTCAATAAATTCCCTTTTCGCCACAACTTAGACATTAACGTTACACTATTTAGAGTATTAATTCTACATATTTAGTGACACACACAACAATTAAGTGTTTTTCTTATGTGTGTCAAGAATTCTTTTCTTTCAAGACAAGGAAAAATATTAAAATCTCTCATTTTATCTATAAATTATAAATTAATGTATAATCTTCATTAAAATTTATGTATGCACAGCCTTAGAAATTAATATAAAAATGTTATGAAAAAAATACATACAATATGCTTACGTACAACTTTATAAATTGTTACACAAATTTTATTGAATATTTTCATAAGGAAAATAAATATATATAATATAATCATTATTGCCCATGTTATTAATAATGCTAGATTATTGTACTATAGTATATTAATTATTGCGCTATAACTTTGTATTGTTTAAAGTTAAAATATTTGCGGTTGCCGAGTGGTCAGGGGGCCATTATTTCAATCTAATCGTAATTTCGGGTCGTGAGTCTGCACTAGAAACCAATTGTGTAGTGATTGCATATTTAACAGTCCTGTTGGATAGGGGAGAGCGTGCCAACATTCTGGTGTCGTCTCAACATTACAATATCCATCGCCAATTCTTTTGCGTTGCTTTTAAACACGACGGTAATAAATGATGAATGTACAGATTTAAACTTTAAAGTTTCTTCTTATTTTTCAAGTATGAACCATTGTCAAAATATATCAATGAAACAGTTATGGTTACTGGATTCCTCGTAACTGCCTTTTGAATAGTTCCGTGAAGTGAAGATTCTCGAGCCGTTTTAAATATCAGCCAATAATTAAGTTTCGATTGTTCTAACGAACCGAAATCCATTTCAAATCGAAATGTTTTAATTTAATAAATCATGTCCACTTAATTACTTCTCTCGTTTGATATTGATTCGTTTACCATGCTCCCTATAAAGGATCCCCATTTAAATAGGATTTCAACACATTCGTGTATTTTGATTAAAATAATCTAGGAATGTAATTCTATACATTTATTTATCAAACCATGCTAGCCGAGGTGCACCGTGATCAATATTCCTTCAGTCGAATTATGATGGGCTGACTCATTATTAATAACAGACAAGCTACTAAGACTAAATTTATAACTAATTTATTCAGAAATTTAAATGGTGAATTTCAAAATAAATTAAATATGTGATGAGGTTTAACTAAACCCTGTTTTTTCAAATAAGACTTACGATGAAATCTATATACTTATCTTCTTATCTTTAAACAGAAGACTTCACTAATAACGAATTAAGATTCAGGGGATTCAAGGTTATGTGCTCTGAATCTCGTTTGATGAGGTTGCTCTGCATCAGTAACACCTTTTACTCCACATCTATTCCTTTTTTTGTCTTTCTTCTGTTCTTTCTGCTGTTTTATTTATTCATTACAGATCTCCCAAAATACTCAGTTGCATACATCATATTTCCTTCACAATGCGAGCTTTTCATATCAAACAACGTAGTAAAGTAGACCCAGAGGCTAGTTAAGGGAAATGCGTGAGAGAACTCATTACAAAACAAGTTCTTTTTCTATCAAAGGCATTGTATTGAATTATAAGGCCTGCTAAGAGAAGGGGAGACGGGGGTAAATAAAATAATACTTTCAAGTCTCAACATCTCGGGGTAAACAGCTAGTTGTTGATTTTATCGACATACTAAGACTACCTAATCTAATCATGAAAAAATCAGCAGCTACTTTCTAAAAAATACCATAAAAATTCAAAAAAGAAAGGAATAGATAATATGATCACCAAAGTCGGCTTCAGGGGCTTACACAAAAGCCATTGGGGGAGAATTGCGTAATTTTGAACCACGGTTAAGTGATGAGGAGGGCACCTGAGCTTTAACATTTCGCTCTCTACGCTTCTACACCTATCACGAAACTCAACATATTTAATGTGTGGGTTTTTAGTGACTTTAATGTTGATTCGACAAAATAAATTGCAATATACTATACCTTTTTTCTTAATATATATAACTAATATAATAAATTTACTTTCGCTGATATATATCTAACCTTTAAAAACTTGTGTCGAAATATTTTCTTTTAATTATCCGTATACAATTTTTAAGCAATTAATTTCTGATCCAATACTAATCGGAATACATTAACTAAATAAATTTTTATTTAGTTTGACTCGAAATATCAAAAGGAAAGAAAAACGTATAAATAAAAAGGAAAATTGTGTAAGGAACAAAAACAGAAGAAAAAACATTCCGTCTCGTTTTTAGGATATACCATGGTATATTTATTATTCATGAAATTTTTTAACCACTTGTATTATCGGCATTACATACACAGTGTCATTCATGTAAACAGACCATTAAAACGAACATAAATTTCTTTATTTCAGTTAATTTTTTTCCAGTTATTTATGCCATTGTGTGAGAATTTAATGCATGTGACACGCATAAAATTTTGGCTACTTATTTTGATTATTTGCATAGGTTGCGTGTACATCTGGATATAAACTTTATTTATAGGTAATAGGTTTTGTAACGAAATACATATGTACGTGTGTGTGCGTAACTTTTTACATCATTTATATATATATCTATATATATATATATATATAAAGAAAATATTTATGTTTATCTTTTCTTTATATCCTTAGTGAAGCTAAAAATTTAACAAATATGTACTTTGAATACTTTTGTCATATGACTTGAAAAGCTTTCCTTATCTTTAAGCGAATAATGCACCATTTTCAGTATCTCAACATAGTATTAATTAAATGGGTTGCTTAGTTATACATATATCTTTAAATGTACATTATTGTATTTATTATAATGTAATGAAAAGCAAAAAAATAAAATATAAGAAATAAAAATATTTCTATCAGGTCATTTTTTTCTACTTTAAATGGTATTTTTTTCACATAAAAAGAAAAAAAAAGCATAAAATTTAAAAAAATCGATGTAAAACGTTTCAGAAAACAATTTTCCGTCACAAGCTCTATTCCTGAACAAAACGAAGTCATATTTATGCAATATCCTATATTTTTCCCATTCGAAATCAGGGAATAATAAATAACAGTGTAACTATCAAAAATCAACAACTCATTCAATAAAATAATTGAGATGAATTAATAAGGCAATTTAGAGGTGCGAATTATTCAGAAAGAAGTAAATTTTTGAATCACTTATAACAATCACTTAACAATGAAATCGTTTGTCTTAGCTGTAAGCGTCCATTATGTAAGTAATTGGAACATTATTCCAGAGTAATCATGATTAAAGGACAGAATTATGTATGGTATCAAAATAAGTAATTGCAAGTTTTGCATACTTGATATGGAATGCCATTCTCCTCTTCCACATTGATAGGAAGACTTTATTCACGTCACATTAAAAACACATCGGCCCACATTAAGTTAAGCAGCATCTTTGTTTCTAAGTAAATGTCTGCTTTCATCAGTATTTTGACGATATATTTTTTAAATAATATGATACAGTTCTTAAGAATTAAATCCTGGAAAGAAATTAACTGATCAGTTCATTGGCAGCTAAGTCAATCGCCTACTAGTGACTCAAAAACTATTTCATTGGAATACAAGGGGGTGGGGGAATATCCCTTGTCCACCCAACGGCGGACCAACCCCTATTGCAGAAATTATACAACTGTTCATACTCATTGTTCCAATTGTAAAACTATATATAATTTACATGTATTATGTAGTTCTATTTTTTTCAATATACTGTAAACAAGAAGAAAATAAATTGCAAGTTTTATCTCCACATTTTAATATGTACTACAATTTAGTGCCTTTTCACACAAATAATGTTCTTAATCACACTTTCGTTTAAATTGCAATTAAGTTGGCATCATTTTTGGCAACTTGGTAACCATATGAATGCTTCTGGTAATTTCTGGAGAAATCTATAACATCACGATCTATGACGTAAGCGGATTTATCGAGAAAGCGCTGAAAGGTTGTGGCGGACCCTTAGCAAATCGTTCTTGTCGCTCCTCATCAGTTAAATTCACCTTTTTGCGACCCATTACCCCTTTTTTGAGATCTCTTAACGACCCATACTATACTTCATGCATAAATAAATTTATTACAGCTTCACAAAAAAACGTTTTTATGTAATGAGGATAAAACAAGGAAAACAATTTTTTCATTGGCGTATAATATACTTTTAAAACTAAGTTCATTATTGGCGAAGGCATGCACTAATACTAAATTACAGCAACACTAATACTAAAAAAGATTTAGTTGATCAATTTATTCGTAGTGGAGGAGGTGGGGGACTTTTGGTTTGACCAAAGCTTGTACTTCTCTTTATGTATCAATTAAAGTGATTATTCAGATTTAAGACAGTAATTAGAAAACTAATTTTTACATTTTGTTCAAGAATTAAACTCACCGAATAGGAAGCAAATCGAATGTTGTAATTGAAATTATGAGTAAATTTAAAAAAACTTAATTTCAGTGCTGCTAAATATAATATAAGTTTTGTTATTATTATTATATCTAATAATAGAAATTTCATTACTGCATAAATATTGCACATTTCTCCTTTAGAACGAATTGTGTAGCTTAATTAGTGCAATGAAAAAATTATGAATCAGTTACTATACTAATTACAATAAATTTAATTCATCGTAAAATTTGTAAACAATATAGAACTCAAAAAAAAATATTCATCCATAATTTTTTTATACATAAATAAATGAAGCTAACAAATTGGTGAATGTAAGCAGGTAACTTTAATACGCATGCGGGAATTTCCCCCTATGCAACTGTGATTTTCATTAGATTTTCGTTTTTGTGATAAAGCGACACAATAGCTTTGACAACACTATGCATTAAACTCTATATAAAATTTGGCGATTTCCACAAATTCCGAGAAGACCAGAAAAAAAAAGGAAAACCTGAAACGGATCCAGATTTCAATTTATGATGCAGAATGCGACGACCCGATCTGCGTCATCTTTGAAGAGACATTCTAGTTCTGTTTCCCCAAAGGCAAATACTTCGGAGAAATAGTGATGCAGATCAAGGAAAATACTTAGATGGAAATTAGTGTAAGAATGCTATTTCTTTGAAAAGCAGCATTATTTTTTTAGGAATGAAGAGCAGTTACTGTTGTAACACAGAGACCACACAAATTGTTTATTGTTTTGATGCCCATATGTAATATTCTAATCTTGACATAGCAAACTTAACTTTAAACGCTTCACGTTATGTTTTGATGCTTCGAAAAGAAAAAAATCTACGTTCGTAAACACTGAAGTTTCTTGAAAATTTCAATAAAAGATTCTTTCTAACGATTTAAATGTCTTTCCAACTGATATTTGTGTTTCAAGAGCCCAATTTGTCGTGAATACGAATTGTAGAATAAAAAGAGAATTTGTTTTAAATTCTATAAATAATTCTTTAAACTCAGATGTACCTAAGCGAAAAACACTTGCGTCGAAAGATATAAACTTTTGAAAATGTGTTTTTGATAAACAGAAATGACGCGTTCTTTTAAAGCTAAAGTCCCTTTTCTAGGGTTTTCTCTTTTTCTTTCCCTTCCTTCTTTTTCTTCTTTTTTATGCCTGTATTTTTATTTTATTTAATAAAAGCGGAAATGTAACGCTTACATAAAGGTAGTCTTTTAAATAGAACTTTGAGGGTATTAGGATTCAAACATGTTAAATTCGTTTTGAATAGTTTTGCAATTATAACCTCATCTCACACATATGTGTTCTTTTTTTATAACACCCTTTTATAAAATTCACTTGTATTTAATGGAATCTTTGAACTCGATATTTTTACCCACTTTGAAAGGTCAGATTAATTCGAAATTTTGCTCACTTATCCAGGATCAATCACAAAACAATAATTTAATAATTTTGTTCCTATCTCTATTTCAACTATTATATCAGTCTTTCCTTCTCCAGGAGAAGTACAGGAATATATTAAAAAGCTTAAGATTAATAAATCTCCTGGTCTGGATTTAATTACAAATCGCATCTTTAAAAATTTCCCCCTCAAATTCATTCTTTTTATTGTAATGCTGTTCAATTTATTAATGGAGAACTGTCATTTCTCTAAGAATTAGAAGACTGCCGTGGTAGTCCCCATACTAAAACCCAATTCTGATGATACTTTAGACCTCAAAATTATCGTCCAATCTCTCTACTCAGTAGCTTGAGCAAAGCGTATGAATTTGTTCTTTTGAATCACCTTAATCAGCACTGCATAGCCAGGAATATTATCATTCCTGAGCAACATGGCTTTGTCACACAGTGCTCCATAGTAACCCAGTTACTTAGAGTTACTGAGCTGATTCATCACGACTTTCAAAATAACCAGGCCACGGGCATGCTTTTTGTGGACATAGCCAAAGCCTTTGACAAAATTTGGCATGATGGCTTGATATCCAAGATGATGCGACTTGGATTTTCGGACCAACTCATCAAAATTATACACTCCTACCTAAGTTCTCGTGAATTTAGGGTAAGAGTTGAAAACAGTCTCTCCACCTCCACGTCCAATTGTCAGTGGAGTACCCCAGGGATCTTTATTAGGGCCCAAGCTCTTTAATCTATATATCAATGACATTCCGAAGGCTGCCGAAGTTCATTTAGCGATGTACGCGGACGACACTGCCATTTTCACTCAAAACACTTGTAAACGTAATATCATTGAGCGGTTACAAAATTATGTAATTGGGCTCCAAACCTGGCTTAACGACTGGAAAATTAAGGTAAATGCATCTAAAAGCGCATGCTTCCCCTTTACGAGAACGCGGTGCATAGAAAACCTCCCACGTCAACATTTTTAAACAGCCTGTTCCCTGGGTTACTGAGTATAAGTACCTAGGGCTAATACTTGACGCTAAATTAAATTTTGCCAAGCATATCCGTTCCACCCACCAAAAGGCGGCTGGAATGAGAAGCACTTTAAATTGTTTGATTTCTCCCAAGAGCAAGCTCGCATTAAGACACAAGGTTCTGTTATACAAAGCCATTCTTCGCCCCATCATGCTGTACGCTTCTCCCATCTGGGCAGGTGCGGCAATTACTCACCTGAAAAGATTGCACACTTTTCAAAACATTCAACTGCGTAGAGCAGAAAACGCACCTTGGTTTGTCAGGAATGAAGTCTTGCATAAAGATCTTAACGTTCCGCCACTTCTTGATTCCTTAAAACACAATCAGAAAATTTTTTCAACCGGTTACCACAGATTCCAAATGAATCCATCAGAGAAATCCCGGCTTATGATAATTCTATCCCTAGCTCTTCTAAGAGACCTAGAGCAGTCCTTAACCACTCATATCAACACTTCCCAGCTCTGAAAAGGATGAGAATGTTGTGATTCAAATTAAATTTTTATCACTTTCGAAAGTTATTTTCTTAATCAAAATATGCTCCGATATACCTTTCCCAACGAGATTTTAATGCATAGATACATTTCTTAAGGAAATTTTCATCTTTAGAATTAATGCAATCTAAAATGGAATTTTTCGGAGTGCTTTCATTTTTATACGTTTTAAACCCCGTAAGAATTGATTGAAATGTTTAAAAAAATGAAAGTCGGTTGGGGAAAGGTCAGGTGTATAAGCTGGATTATGCACAATTTCATATTTTAATTCCGCATTTGTTTAGTACGACGTATGCGGCTGAGCGTTTGTCCTGGAGAAATATTGACCCATGCCAATTAAGAAGTGATGGGTGCATACGCGTAAATAATAATATATCAGTATATTCACACGTCATATATATATATATATATATATATTGTGAAGTAACATGATCACTGGTATTGAAGCTAACCAGACTAAGCGGTCGTGATCTGAACACATCGATGTCTCTTAAATAATGGTGTATTAAGATTGCAAAAATTATTCTAAACTACAGGTAGCATAGATAGATAGGTGTGATTGACCAAGAAACAACGCAACTAAAATCGTTAAAGCTGCTGGATGATTCTCGCTAAACATTTTTTTCTGTTAGTATTTATATTACCGTTAAGGTATCCTATTGGTTGAGACAATTTTTTTTTTAAAAAATGGAGGTATGTGGATTTTTTTTTTTGTTGCTGTTGTTTTAAGATTTTTGTAGGACATTTTTAAAAAAAATATGCTAAAATTAAGAAGAGAAAAAGAAATTATTATTACTAAAATGTGGGAAAAAATGGGGAAAAACTGAATAAAAATAACATTAACGGGGCCCATTATGTACCAAAAGTAAAACAAATTTTTTCAATTCTGAAGTGTTGCTATGTTATTCATTTTTGAAATGACCTTCAGATTAAAAGATATTTTAATTTTTCCAAACTCTAGAGCATTTTATCTTAGTTATTATATGAAATTGCTTAAAAAACAGTGGTTATATTCACATAAAGGACTGTTAATTTTGTAATAAAAACAGTGATTCATAAATCTGCAGATTAAAACACTTCTGCTATTATAAAGAACATGCACAAAAATTTTCAGTTAATTATTTTCAAAACTTTTTTAGTAATCGCTGTCCCCGTTTGAGCATTTTCAAAAAAGAAAAAACATATTTCGAGTAAAACGCGTTTTAAAAGTATAACATCTTGCTTAAAGTAATTGCATTTGCTTTTACTAAAACATTTGTAGTTTTTGTACTAGTGAACAGAATATGATAAACTTGGTATTTTTATAAAGTTAATAAGATGGCATATAAAATAAAATTTTAAAAATTGTCATTTTTTGGCAAAGTTCACTATTTTAAGGTAGTCGGAAACCTTAAAGTGCGAAATCCGTTATTTCATAGAATAACTAGGCATTTCATGAAATAACTGGATAAGTCAGTTAAAGTACTTAAAATTATTGAATTCTGCGATTTAACAAGATATTCTATGGAATAACGATTACTTGATCGTTGAAGAATTAAATACAGCACTCGAAGGATTTTTAAATCGATTCTAGCTGCTTTTATAATCAGTTTTGAACAGCTTGCAGCTGCTTTGTAATGACGTGTGTGTGCACACTTCATTCCGTTGTTTTTAAACGTTTATTTTTGGAGCTGTATTTATGTTAGCGTTTAACATTTTGGATTATGAACAAATAATTTTGTAACTGTTTTTAAGCAATGACTTCTACAAGAATGGAAGACTAATCTGTAAATATGAAAAATCAATGCCAGGGATTTAAATCTTTGTTAAATAAGAATAGGACAAAGGAAAAAAGTTCTGCAGAAACTCGTGAACAATTATTAACTTTGATAGCAGAAGTAAAAAGTGCTAAAACAGCACAGAAAAAAGTACTACGTGACTATTGGTTATACTAGCATTATGGTATCCTTGAAGTTCAAGGAGTAGAAAAGAGTTAATTGTGCTTATAACAGATGCAAAAAATATTATTTTTTCCCCTTGTTTTATTAATGTTAACAATATGAGCAATAATAAGTTATATCCATCTGCTTTTCACTATTATTTACCAATTAATAATCCATAATAGGGATAAAATATATTTTTCGAGAGGTTTTTGCTATTTACAATCAATTTATAAAATAACTTTGAAATTGTTTATTTTTCACTTAAACGGTCTATCATTAGTTATTTTTAAAATAGCTAGTTATTTCATAGAATAACTAGGTAAATTATAAAAATTTTCATCGATAACATACTTTAAATGACTTGTCTAGTTATTTAGTTATTTCACTAATTACCTATTTATTTCATGAAATAACTGAATTATATACTTTAACGGTAACATATACACAAATTCTGAACTTGTCACCCAGTAGTATGCACTCAACACACCAGCATATTGCAGAAGATAACCGTTGTAACGTTTACCCGCCACGCAGCTGCAAGATCGGCTTACCTGTGCAGATAGCAATACGCCATTCATATCCACACATGCACCTCTAAAATATTAGCGGTCTTTTCATCTGACATCACACCGACAACCGATGACCGAGAGAAAAACAACGGCTGTATTCCACATGCAAACCGGACCTCAAGTGAAATCCGAGGCGTAAGAAGGGACTGCCTCCACCCCCAAGAGAGTGGAGAGGGAGTGCGTTTGAAACAGTCGAAAAAAGAGATGTTGTGTTTGCCTCCTCCGACACTATTGTGTAGAATTAAAATACCCCATAGTTTAAATAAATTGTACCTAAATGTAAATATTGTATTTAATATAGTTGTAGACGTAATAAATCAATAATTTAATTTCTTAAGTCTCACGCTCTACTCATCAATTTTCCCAATTAGACCGTCCTAACCATCCGTTCTTAACCATCTCGTTAAAGCAAAAGAACAGCATTGTTGAATCAGCCATATCTTCTAAGAGAAATCGAAGCACATTTCAATTTTCGATAACTGCTCATTAGGAGAAGGCAACATAACGTAATGAACAACAAAACACCACTATATATCTTGGATCCAACTTAATAATAATAGGATAGGGTTCTTGTTGTGGACATTTCTGGTAGGCATGATTTTTTATGTACAATCGCAAAGTTACTTAGAATTCAGTTCCTAGATTTCACTGAATATGGACTCATACTACGAATACCTAGAATTGGGGTATTCTCTAGAAAAATCGTTTGAGTCACATAAGTTTCTTAGCAGTTAGTTTTAAGTTTCAAAATCCTTGCAGAGATTTTGAAGCTTAGAAACTTATGGTCACCAATTCTAAAGCGATTAAAGACTACAAATTAAAATCACTACTATTTCCAGTCTGAGGACCCTCTTTGACATGATACACTCCTTACTAGATAAATAACTAAGAAAATATCAAATAACATTCTTTTACTTCTTTAAGTCCTGTTTTAGTATCAGAAAAAAAAAGTTCATATTTTGATCCTGTCCCTGGTCTGTTTATTTTGCTGTATTGCCTGTGTGTTACAGTGTTGGCCAATTATATATCTAATTTCATTATTGTTAATTAAATTTTTGAAAAATATCACGTTCCGTATATTTAACTTCAATTTTGAGCACCATTGGGTATAAGTGGCGTATATGCAAGAATTCAGGTATTATTTTTAATGATTTTTATTAAAAAAGCTTTTGTTTTAAAATTTGTAAAAAAAATTTTCAATTATTTTGTTGAGATTGTTTCTAATTACAAGAAAGAATTTTTGTAAAAAAAATAAATACAGAATTCTAGCACAATTTTCTTTTAAAAAATCATTACAAGTTGTTATCTATGAGCAGACACAAATAACCTCTTTGTAACACCTTAGTTTACCTTTTTAAATGTATGTGAACGAGAGAAGAAAACTACAGCAAAAAAAGAATATTCAATATCTTTCAAAATGGTCCATTTTTTTAAAACAAAAAACTCTTTTAATGTAAAGTGATGCTTTCTCCGAATTCGAGGTTTTTGAACATTATTATCTCTCTTCATCTCCTTTTAAGATACTCCAAAATTTATATTCTCAGAATATTCTATATTTTGAATTGTATTTTAAAAGGTATTTTTTACATACTGCACACGTTGTTCTGAGAAAATTATTAATTCACAAAAAGGAACCAGTTTAAAAAAGAATCCATTATAATACGTTTCCTTAAATAATTTTGCATGCATACACAAAGAAAAGGAAAGAAATTCTGAAGATCCCAAAGCTTATTCTATACCCCTGAATAAAGTTCTATCATACATATATTTTAAAATTTTGTTCATAAACTTTAATATGATGTACATGCTTGAAGGAATAACACCAAATGAGATATGATGTAAGGTCTTAAAAACTCGCATCACGTTTCATGTTGTATAGAAATTTTCTCGATTCCCTCAAAACTTAATGTAAGACGTGTTGCAGGAGGATTTTCCCGGATTTATAACGATCAGCAGTACATGCTTTAGGGCACGACCATATTGCACAGTTTTTTCCTTTTAAATTTAATCAAATTATCTTTGAAAGAAACCATGTTTTACTTATACATTGTCTTATTGAAGTTGCATGCATGTGCATACAGATACCGAATTGCGATTGTAATAGATTTTTTTAGAGTTCTTCCCTTATTTCTTTTTCAGAAACAAAACATATTTGCACAAATGAAAATGTATACCAATTACATTGCAATTATTACATTACTACATTTACTATTTCTTATATTATTCTATATATATATATATAAAAGTTTTTCGTAATGCTGTAATAAATATATTTCTACATAAGATATAGATAGTAAAAATGGGTCGTAAAGAGGGGAATTTAATTGAAGTAGAGCCTTAGTAACAATTTGCCGAGGGAGTTCCCCTCTCTAATTCCAGCGAAAAATCTACTTGTCATAAATCGTGATGTTTTAGATTTTTCCAGTGATTTCCGGTAGCATCCGTATGGTCACCAAAAGTGATGCCAACTTGGTTGTATCGATTATATTTCGCCAAGTTTCCATTGAAACGCCATTATAATGTAAGGGACAAATTTGCTTGTGAATATTACAAATTTTATCACAAAATAAAAACAGCAGAAAGTAATATTAACTAACTAAGCATCCAGATATAAATTAAATTTGGGCTTTCAAATTTCAAATGCATTAATAACTTTTATAAATTTTAATTGTAATAAAAATAAGGATTTCCTTATTTCTCATGATTGATTTCTATAAAAACATTTACGTTTGGATTATCTCGACTTTTTATTAAAAGTTTACATACATGTGCTCTGAAAACCATGATAAGTAATAGATTGTTTAAACTTTAAAGCAGTACAGTACCCTTAAAGGTAACAAAAATATTCTTTTAGCAATTTTCGTTAATCTATTCAGTTGAGAATGTTTCAAATTCTAGATCTGATATCCAATTAGCTTATTCAAATATTTCTATATCAATCTCAAAACCTTTCCATTTACAAGTTTTATGTACGTTTTTCTCGGACTTTCGTTTCTGTTCCCTGAGGCTTTTGTGTGTGTGTGTGTGTGTGGTGTGTGTGTTCAGGATGGATTCTTGAACTATTTTGTGAATATTTTCCTTTACATGTTTCAAAATAAGTATGTAGTTAAATATAAGAGAATTCTAGCTTTTCTTTAAAAAATCCTAAGTTAATGCATATTACAACTTTCATGTTTTTTTTCCAAACTTGTAGCTACAAGAGTAATTAATAAATTTCAAGAAGTCAGATTTCAATTACACATTAACTTAAGTTTCCAGTTATCTCAGAAATATAATGCATTTGAAATAACTAAATAAATATTGAAATTGATTGTTTAAAAAAATTTCGAACTAGAACGAATTCATTTCTTAAAAATACTTACAAATATTACCTTACCAAACTGATTTATATTTTTTTTTCAAAATATCTTTAATAATATAATCCGGAAAAAAACCACTTCAATTATTTTATACTACTGTTTCCAAAAATTTTCTTGGGAACAAGGCTCTAAAAGAAGTGGAGAGTTAAGAAATTTTATTAAAAAAGAGAGTTAAAGAAATTTTATTATGAAAAGTTTGAGATTGTTGCAATTGTATTATTCTACTTTCTGCCTTTTTTATCTTTAAAGAATGATTAAAATCAAGAGTCCTTTTTCTTCTGGTGGACGTATTAGAAATTGAATATAACTTAAGAAAATATATTTATATTATTTATATTATATAATATATTATTTTATATATATTTATATTATATATTTATATATATATAAACAAAATTATATTTTGTACTAATAGAGAGAGAGAGTTTCTTAGATTGCAGCTAACCATACTTTGAAGCATTTGATATTTAAAACAGCTGTGAATAAAATTATGATGCAATACATAATTGAAAAAGCAATTTTTATCACATTTAATATTATTATGTTTAAAAAGGAAACCCAATTGTTATTAGAAGTTCGTTAAAATTGTCCCACCATTGGTTTTTTCATTAAATCATTATTCTTTTCTTCTCTACAATCATTAATTTATTGAAAACTCTTTAAAAAATTAATATATTTTTTAAAATGTAAATTGAAATAATTATCTAAAATGCCCTTGTTTAAGTTAGATAATAATTATTCTTTCATAATTATTCCATTAAAAATATTTAAGAAAAGTACCTACTTATTAAATCTGTGCCCAATTTCACAATAAGAAAGAACGTCGCCAAATGCTGTAATTGCGAATAACACAGCCAAAGTTTATTCCACGAATGCTTTTCAGTCATATAATCACTCAAATGACCAAAAAAAAATCTCCAACTAGATCATAGTATCTTGGAAATCTACAAAATTTAATTATGTATTAAATTCAACCAGCGTGATTAAGTATAATTCTTTACTCCAAATGAAAATAAAACATATTTCGAATAATGGGGTCGATTCATCACTAGAGGGCGCTGCGATCGTGGCCATCATCACGTGATTAACAACGTGCTATAATGTAAACAAATAACAGCTAATGGTATGACACTTGTGATTGCGCGCTAACTTTCAAATTTGTAAACATTATTATTTTATATTCTTTAAATTCTTTTTAGTACTTTAAATATTTTAATATATTTTCTACTATTTTAGTTTAAGAAAAGGGACTAAATATATGTGGTTTTAGTTTATAGTATTAGATTTAAGTTTAGTTTATACTTCCATCCTTTGGCTTCGAATTTTTGTATACTTATAGGCTTAGTAATTATTTTTTATAAGTGCCCGCCACATTATGATTTAAATAATTCTACAGCGCTCTATTGAACAAATTGCTTCTGGAATTGGGAGAAATCTATTACTGTCACAAATTATGTTGTAAGCGAATTTTTCCGAGAAAAATGCGTGCAGCTGTTAATAGGGAGTGGCTCGCCAAAACAAAGAATTGTTTTGACTACTGAGCCAGAATGATTAGTTAATACTTCAGCTGTTATGTGTGAATAGGAGGAGATACTGCTAGTGAATAGATTACTTATTTGTATTTCTAGACACTGATACTTGTGTCTGAGGGATGTGAAGACCTTTCAGAATTTATTAAGCAAATTATATTTGCTGTCTCTGCATTTCAAATATTGTTTTTAAATAAAAAAATTTCATTGCTCCTGAAGAATTGTCTTGCTGTTAGAGAGCATACAATTCTGGAACCCCGATCGACTTACATTCTAAAATGTGGCATGTTTCAGAGCAGATGGATACATACATTCGTTTGGAAAGGTATTTATTAATAAATTTGTGACATTAATTGTATTCTTTTATATATAAACTTCTTGTAATTATGAAAAAATAGCCTGTGAATTTCACTGTTATTTTCTAAAATTTATATTAAGTTTCCTTTTTGCTGTTCTTGAAAATCCATTTTAGTATTATTGTTTGGATATCAAAGTTTCTAATGTTAATTATTGTTTTATTTTAAAAATTGTATGGAAATATTTGTTTGGTTTACATCTATTGGATAATTTATATGCAATTCAATAACTCATAAGAAATAATTTATAATAAAGAATAATTCAATAAAGTTAATCATTATTTCTAAAAATTATGTATTAATATGATTCTTTTCTTTAACTTAATAGTGTAAGAGTATTTTCTTTTTAAACTTTGAAGACAGTTTAAAGAGAAATTTCTAAAAGAAATTTCAAACCTTTGTAAATGATAATTACTAAGTAAAGCCAGACAATCAAAGCTGGCTAATGTGTTATTTCATTGCAGAATCATCATATATTTCAAAAGATCTTACTATGTCTTTGGAATTTTTATGGAACAGTTGTTTAAAAAATTAGTATACAATAACAATGTTTCAATTTTATGTATCCATATTAATGCAAATAAAGATTGAAACTGACAAAAAAAATTCTCTTTTGGAATACATCTTAGAAAAAAAAATTTTCACATGAGTACATAATGAAGTAATGTCACCGATAGTCTTTCAATAGAATATGAAAAATGCATTGTTTAAATTGCAATGAATTTCTTTGTTAAAAAAATAAAATTTTCACATGCTTCACTTGTATTATAATCATGTAATATTAAAATTAAATGTTCATAAATGATGCATGTTAAATAATTGTAATTACTAAAATAAACTAGCTAACAAAAAATTTGTATTCTCCTATATGTAAAAATTTTCACAAAAATAATTTAGCATGTTTCAAACAATTTCTAAAATTTTCCCCATATTTTAATATAATTCATTTTTTCCCCAAGGAGACAATAATTTATAAAAAAAATTAAACATTTGTAGGTGATAATTACTAAGACTAAAATTGCTAAATATTAGTATTTTATAACATTTTTAAAAACTTCACAATGTATTGGTATAAATCATACTATTTTAAGGCCTCACAATGCCCTAAACATTTAAAAACAATTTTTTGACACTTTCTTGTGGCCCATACCATTGAGAAGCTTGCCACCAAATTATATTATTAAAGATTAAAATCATTATTAAACATCAACAAGTTACCAAAGTTTATCATGAATAAACGGAGTTCTATTCTAATCAAAATAAGTTTCTACTACTTATAAGCAAGAAAATTAACTAATTATATCATTAGTTTACAAGGAAAATCCTAAACTTCAAGAAACTTTTCAGTTTTCCAAATTATTCTTGAGCAAAATATTAAATTACTTCAAAGTTTTTCAAAGAAATGCTAAATCAGTACTCATACCATTCCAAAATTAGGACTGCCAAAATTAGGAAAATTAAACTGCCAAATAATTTTGCCAAGCAAAAACACATCAAGAACTTTAAAAAATTATGTTATTAGTATTACTGTGTTCAAACATAAGCAGGAACAGCTCCAGTTATTGGCTGTATAATGCAACAACATCCCACAGAATCAAATGTCTATACATAAAGCCAGATTTGGTTTCATGATCCTAATTCTCAAATATATAATTGATCCAAGTACTCTTCTTGGGTCAATATTTGTAAGTAACTCAATGCGAAAAATTTATTCAGGACTTATAAGCAGGATAATATCAATATTCAAGAGTCTTTTAGACTTATATTTATGTAAAAATAAATCGATATAAAGCACAAATCTAATCAATAATGATAAATCTTCTACAAATTGTGCAAATACCTATAAATGCTTATTTGTAATACATAGTAAAAAAAATTGTACAAGTGTGTAATAGGTTTATGCACAGTCAAACTCTGAAAAACAAATGTTGTGCTAATAGATACCACACAAATATATTTACAATTATTTATTTTGTAAAAGAATTAGGGATTCAAAAATGACTTTTTTATTTTGATCATGTAAGAGTGAGCAGGAATTTTTTATTCCATAAATGGACATAACATATTCTATTATACACAGATTTTAGTTAAAATTTTTTAATTCCTTAATTTATTATATTTGGAAATCAATTCTCGATCAATCATATCTTTTACCTAAAATAGCACAGCGAGTAAGGACTTTCAGAATGTTGCATAATTTTTTTTACATGTAATTTTACAAATGGTAAATTATAATTTTGACTTCTAATGTTTAAAATATGGTACTTGATTAATCATCAAGTATAAACATTAAAGAAGCTGTAGTAAATTAAAATATTTTTCCATTTCTATAGTGAATGGTTCTCAAAAATGTTTCTTTTTCCCTGTAATATTCTAAAATTATTAAAAACAACAAGTTTTTGAATTTATATGTATGTATACCTGTTTTTGATACAACATGTATGGTTACATATCAGATTTTTGCATCCCTAATTTTGTAGATAATTAAATTACTGAAGTATCTCTGTTAACTACTGTGAAGATGTGTAAAATTTAGATTAACTAAACATATGTTCTATTTGTGTGGTGTTGGACACACCTGTCCTTAATTTTACCAAAAACATATCAATCACTTGCAAAATATTATTTTGGGGGGACATTAAGGGTATTTTTCAATATTTAAAACATTGAAATACACTAAAAATCTCTTGCAATGAAACCCTCTGTTAAGGTTTCATATGCAAATCACTTAATGTTATTTGCAATGTATTTATTTTTCTGTACAATATTCTTCTGCTTCTATTCTGTTTTGTGAAAGGCAAGTTTATCTAGGAAGGAATGGAAAGTGCTGGACTTAATCAGAATGTAACGTTTGCTATCCCTGTATTAAAAAATTTTTTTTAAAAAAATTTACATAATTATGCATGTATATGTAACTACTCATGAATTAAAGCTTATAAAATGTAAAAATAAAAATAACGTGAAATTTGAAATGTCAGTTGTAGTATAGTAAAATTGATAATTAGAAATTTTCTTTATATCGTAATTGTTTTTTAATATTAGGAAAAGTTAATGCAATCAGTATTTTAAGAATATAGATAGATACGTGCTTCTCAATTTCTATATGGATCTAGCTCTTCAGTATCGAACTGATTTATTCCCTGATTTCTGAAAAATAGTGGAATATGAATCTCACAAATTATTAAAATATATTGTATGTTCTTCACCATACAGCATTATACATTTATGGATGCATATTTTTTAAAGTACATATGACTTCATTAATTTACTTGTATTTGTAAGTGTATTGTTCTGAAAATTACAAAACAATGACTTTGCTGAGCCAGTTCAGTTTCAAAATCTTATCTATCATGCTTGTTAAATTAGTGAAAATAGTTATATAAAAAAGAAAAAAAATGTAGGTGAGTTCAACTGCATACTTATTCATCAGTTAGAAAATCAGAACAGGTCCAGAAGTAGAACCCTGGTTTGTTTTTTCGTGTCTGCAAAATTGAAATGCTTTGAAGTCGACACATTTATCAACATACAGTACAATAAAATTTCAAATGACTGCAACATAGAAAATGCATAGATATATATTAACATTATATACACAGTTAGGAAATAAAATGAACAAAGTTATGATGATATTTCTATAAATTAAAAAGTATTTTGTATTGCTACTAAATGGATGGCAAAATTTAAGAGAGATTTTATTCCAATAAATTTAACAGAACAAATTTCTTTATTAAGACAGTTCAGTTTCAAATTTTTGTCTGTAGTGCTTGTAAAATTGTCGAAAATAATCTTAAAATAACAAAAACAAGTATTTATAAAAAAAATAAGTCAATTCCTTCTTAGGTAAGAAAATTTTTAGTTAGTTTTTTATCAAATAATTATAGTTAATATAAATATGTGTATACATATGAAGAATCACAACATTAAGTGACAATTAATTTTTATTAATTATCATTAAAGTATTGCATTGCTATCCAAAACAAATGTGTTTCAAATTTCAGTTCAACTGAATGTTTTAAAATGTGAGAAAAAACCTTTTTAATTTTGGACACAAGTCGCCAAAATGGTCACTATGTCGCCAAAAATGATGCCAACATGGATGTATTTATAATTAGAATAATTAGTTTTAATCAATTAATTTTTATTAATTAAATTCTGTATTGCAACCAAAATAATCATGTATAAAATTTTAGCTCAATCGAGCGCTTTAAAATGTATTTTACTAACGATTGAAAATTTGAACAACATAAATAAATATTGAGAAAGTGTGAACTAATAGTAGGAATTGAAAAAAAACGTAGGTAATCAACTACATACTTAACAAATACAGAGCATTCAGAATAGATCACAGAAGTGGTACCCTGATCTGTGTATGTTTGCAAAATTAAAATTCTTCGAATTCGAAATGCTCAGAAAATATTTCACTCTTTTTAAAAATTTAAAAATCGTCAGCGTATTTGATAAAAAAAATATTGAAAATGAAATAATTAAAAAGTACACACATTTCAGTCGAAATTTCTTTTGGAACAACTTCTTTCATTTGTTTTTGAGTAGATGTAAATACGAAAATTCACCAAAATACTCAGTCGAATCAAACACGTGGCTATTTGTTTTGTATATCATCACGTGATTATGA